>JAHRHZ010000051.1:20805912-20877290 GCA_024137785.1 Ginglymostoma cirratum | reverse complement strand
GCAGAACGTGCAGCCCTCCGCTCCCTCCGCTCCAATCCCAACCTCACCATAAAACCCGCGGACAAGGGAGGCGCAGTCGTAGTATGGCGCACTGACCTCTACATTGCTGAGGCCAGGCGCCAACTCTCTGACACCTCCTCCTACCGCCCCCGGATCATGACCCCACCCCCGAGCACCAAACCATCATCTCCCAAACCATCCACAGCCTCATCACCTCAGGTGACCTCCCACCCACCGCCTCCATCCTCATCGTTCCCCAACCCCGCACCGCCCGCTTCTATCTCCTCCCCAAAATCCACAAACCTGAATGCCCTGGTCGACCCATTGTCTCCGCCTGCTCCTGCCCCACCGAACTCATCTCCACCTACCTAGACTCCATTTTCACCCCCTTGGTCCAGGAACTCTCTACCTACGTCCGTGACACCACCCACGCCCTCCACCTCCTCCAGAACTTCCAATTCCCCGGTCCCCAACACCTCATTTTTACTATGGACGTCCAGTCCCTATACACCTGTATTCCCCATGCTGATGGCCTAAAGGCCCTCCGCTTCTTCCTGTCCCGCAGAACGGACCAATCCCCCTCCACCGACACCCTCATCCGCCTAGCCGAACTCGTCCTCACCCTCAACAACTTTTCTTTCAATTCCTCCCACTTCCGACAGACAAAGTGGGCAGCCATGGGTACCCGCATGGGCCCAAGCTATGCCTGCCTCTTTGTAGGTTATGTGGAACAATCCCTCTTCCGTACCTACACTGGCCCTAAACCCCACCTCTTCCTCCGTTACATTGATGACTGCATCGGCGCCGCCTCGTGCTCCCACGAGGAGCTCGAACAGTTCATCCACTTCACCAACACCTTCCACCCCAACCTGAAGTTCACCTGGACCATCTCCAACACTTCTCTCTCCTTCCTGGACCTCTCTGTCTCCATCTCGGGCAACCACCTAGAAACAGATGTCCATTTCAAGCCCACTGACTCCCTCAGCTACCTGGAATACACCTCCTCCCACCCACCCTCCTGCAAAAATGCCATCCCCTATTCCCAATTCCTTCGCCTCCGCCGCATCTGCTCCCAGGATGAGACATTCCACTCCCGCACATCTCAAATGTCCTCATTCTTCAAGGACCGCAACATCCCCCCCACAGTGGTCGAGAATGCCCTCGACCGTGTCTCCCGCATTTCCCGGAACACATCCCTCACGCCCCGTCCCCGCAACAATAACCAAAAAAGAAACCCCTCGTCCTCACATACCACCCCACCAACCTCCGGATCCAATGCATCATCCTCCGACACTTCCGCCATCTGCAATCAGACCCCACCACCAAAGACATTTTTCCCTCCCCACCCTTATCTGCCTTCCGGAGGGACCACTCCCTCCGCGACTCCCTTGTCCGCTCCACAATCCCCTCCAGCCCCACCACACCCGGCACTTTTCCTTGTAACTGCAGGAAGTGCTACACCTGCCCCCACACCTCCTCCCTCACCCCAATCCCAGGCCCCAAGAGGACTTTCCACATCAGGCAGATGTTCACCTGCACATCTGCCAACGTGGTATACTGCATCCGCTGTACCCGTTGTGGCCCCCTCTACATCGGGGAAACCAAGCGGAGGCTTGGGGACCGCTTTGTAGAACACCTGCGCTCAGTTCGCAACAAACAACTGCACCTCCCAGTCGCGAACCATTTCAACTCCCCCTCCCATTCCTCAGATGACATGTCCGTCCTGGGCCTCCTGCAATGCCACAGTGATGCCACCCGAAGGCTGCAGGAACAGCAAATCATATTCAGCCTGGGAAGCCTGCAGCCCAATGGGATCAATGTGGATTTCACAAACTTCAAAATCTCCCCTCCCCCAACCGCATCCCCAAACCAGCCCAGCTCATCTCCACCTCCCTGACCTGTTTTTCCTCTCACCTCAAGCCACACCCCCATCTCCCATCTACTAACCTCATCCCGCCCCCTTGACCTGTCCGTCCTCCCTGGACTGACCTATCTCCTCCCTACCCCCGTACCTACACTCACCTTTACTGGCTCCATGCCCGCCTCTTCGACTTGTCTGCCTCCTCTCCACCTATCCTCTCCTCTATCCATCCTCTATCCGCCTCCCCCTCTCTCCCTATTTATTTCAGAACCCTCTTCCCCTCCCCCATTTCTGATGAAGAGTTTAGGCCCGAAACGTCAAGTTTTCCTGCTCCTATGATGCTGCTTGACCTGCTGTGTTCATCCAGCCCCATGCTTGTTATCTCGGATTCTCCAGCATCTGCAGTACCTTTTATCTCTTTTAACAAACTTTGCTCTGGACTCCAATCCTTAAGTTTGCGTAAGACCTTGGCTAGACTGAGAACCTATACCATGGAACCTTCACAGATTAAAGGTACAGTTTTGGTTCCAAAATTGTATGAGAAACGGCTGGTTCAGTTAGCACTGATTGAGGTAAAAAGGCTGGGGCCCAAGCCTGATGGGGCGAAATTGGTTGAAAAAGAGTCATCCTGTTTGGCTTACATTTTTCGATCCTTGAGGGAAGTCCTAATTAAATACTGGGATGTTTTTGAGGAAGGTCTAGCGACTATCAGAGCAGCCAAGGCCACGTTACATGTTGACCAGGAAGCAATTCCATGATTCTGCAAGGCCTGCCCAGTGGCATTTGCCTCACTTGCCAAAGTAGAGGCAGAAATGAAGAGGCTGTGAAACGAACGAATCATCAAACCAGTACAGTTTGTGAAACGGGCAGCACTGGTTGTCTCGATTGTGAAGTCCAAACGGTCGATTTGGCTTTGTAGGGATTTTGAACAAATGGTAAACCATTTCTCACAATTGGATAAATGCACAATCCCTCACACGGATGACTTATATGCAAAGATGGAAGATGGGGGTGCTGTCCTTCACGAAGCTGGATATGAGCTGTGCGTACCTGCAATTACGACTGGATGAGGATTCCCTGAAGTATGCTACAATTAATACCCATAACGGTTCGTCCCAATATACGAAATGGCTATTTGGGGTATCATCAGCCTGTGCCAGTTTTCAGCAAATGGAAAACATTTTTAAAAGTCTATCCCAGATTCGACATTTATCTGAATGATGTGCTAATAACCGGAAAGACCAATAAGGAGCACTCAGACATAGTCCTTAAAAATTTCTCCAAGGCAGACGTACACCTCAGAAGGGAAAATGTGTGTTTCAGGTCCTCCATGTGATCTACTTGGGCTGTAAAATCAAAAATACAGGGTTACACCTGTTGGAAGATAAAGCAAAGGCAACCAAAGCTGCCCTGGCTCCTATGTCTAAAATTTTCCCTTGGATTGGTGACTTATTACGGAAATTTCATACATAATCTGGCCTCCATCCTGGCACTGTCACATCAGCTTTTGAAAAAGGGTCAGCCTTGGAAATGGTCTCATAGCCAGGACATACCCTTTAGGGAAGTGAAGAAGCAGCCATCGTTATCTAAGGTGTTGGCCCACACTATGATCCCATGCGAGATCTAGGGCTGACGTGCGATGCCTCCCCATACGGTATCAAGGTAGTGTTGGCTCGGAGATGGCCCAATGGAGAGAAATGCCCGATGGTGTCTGCTTCCCAGACTTTCGCTGATGCTGAGCACAAGTATGCCCAAGGAGAGAATGAAGATATAGCAGTCATCTTTGGTGTGAGAAAGTTCCACCAATACCTTTACAGCTGTAAATTTGTGCAGCAACAGACCACAAATCCCCTCTAGTAAGACTCAAAGAGGACAGGTCCGTGCTTCAGGTCGAATTCAGATCTCATTCTAAGTGCAGGCAATTACGAGTTGGAACACTGTCCAGGGGGCCAAGTAGCAAATACGGATGCCCTGAGCTGCCTCCCACTGGCAGATACACCACTGATGGTATCGCCACTGGAAGAGATAATAGGTACTGCAGATGCTGGAGAATCCGGGATAACAAGGTGTAGAGCTGGATGAACACAGCAGGCCAAGCAGCATCATAGGAGCAGGAAAGCTTGACGTTGCGGGCCTAGACCCTTCATCAGAAATGGAGGAGGGGAAGAGGGTTCTGAAATAAATAGGGAGAGAGGGGGAGGCGGATAGAAGATGGATAGAAGAGAGGATAGGTGGATAGGAGACAGACAAGTCAAAGAGGCAGGGATGGAGCCAGTAAAGGTGAGTGTAGGTGGGGAGGTAGGGAGGAGATAGGTCAGTCCAGGGAGGACGGACAGATCAAGGGGGCGGGATGAGGTTAGTAGATGGGCGATGGGGGTGCGGCTTGAGGTGGGAGGAGGGGATAGGTGAGAGGAAGAACAGGTTAGGGAGGCGGGGACGAGCTGGGCTGGTTTTGGGATGCGGTTGGGGGAGGGGAGATTTTGAAGCTTGTGAAATCCACATTGATACCATTGGGCTGCAGGGTTCCCAGGCTGAATATGATTTGCTGTTCCTGCAGCCTTTAGGTGGCATCATTGTGGCACTGCAGGAGGCCCAGGATGGACACGTCGTCTGAGGAATGGGAGGGGGAGTTGAAATGGTTCGCAACTGGGAGGTGCAATTGTTTGTTGCGAACTGAGCGCAGGTGTTCTGCAAAGCGGTCCCCAAGCCTCCGCTTGGTTTCCCCGATGTAGAGGGGGCCACAACGGGTACAGCGGATGCAGTATACCACATTGGCAGATGTGCAGGTGAACATCTGCTTGATGTGGAAAGTCTTCTTGGGGCCTGGGATTGGGGTGAGGGAGAAGGTGTGGGGGCAGGTGTAGCACTTCCTGCGGTTGCAGGGAAAAGTGCCGGGTGTGGTGGGGCTGGAGGGGAGTGTGGAGCAGACAAGGGAGTCACAGAGAGAGTGGTCACAAACGTAACTACCATCTTTCTGGTGTTAAACTGAAGCCCAGCCTGTCTTCTCTGGTTGATGCAAAAATTACCATAACACTGTTTCAAGGGAGGGTGGGGAAATGAGTGATCTCCAGTGTCCTGGCCAACATTCATCCCTCAACCACTACCTCCAGATTATCTAATGATTATCACATTGTAGTTTGTGGTAGCTTGCTGTGTGCCATGTGGCTGTGATAGTAACCATACTTCAAAAACGCTTCATTGGTATAAAACTGTTTGAGATGTTCTGTGATTGTGAAAGGTGCTGTACAAATGCATGTTTTTTTTCTCTAAACTGTTTCCAGCATTACATGCCTCTCAATGACTCTTGGTGGTCTGAACTGGATACAGTGCTTATACCCTGATGAGAATTCTCCATTGCATGAGCTCAGTGTAATGTCCTCTGTTTTGGACCTCTGAATATAAAATGCAAATGGGGCAGAAGCAAAACATACCCCGCCCCCTCAGAACAGCTGAAAAGGCTGTTGGAATCTGTGGGTTCTTCCCCCTCCATCTAGCGTTGCAGAAACTTCAGAGTCTGAGATGGACATGATGGATATAGCAGCTTCAATACCTTTACCACCTGAAGAAAAGGATGAATATCTTCTGAGGTGCTCCAGGCGGAAGAGGTGGGCTGCAGTCTAATACACGCTGCTCGTTTGTGAGGCTGAGTTCCAGCAACTAGATACGGTGCGAAAACACCCGTGTCCTGCTTAATGTAGATGTAAACTCTAAAGTTCAGAGTTTGATGTGGATTTCTGTTTGGAAGTGGTTGGACAAATTGATGTTCAGGTCTACCAGGACTATTGAATCCTTCACATTTTTAGCACAATTTGAGGTCTGTGTGTACGCTGCCTATTTTTCTTCCTATCTACAATATATTGCGTTAGTCCATATTAAGTTATATTGGTCGTACACTTATATTGCATTGTCACACCCAGTCTTGTAGCAGCAGCAGTGGGAGTAGGAAACAAAGAAAGACAAGGACGAAAGATTTTAAAATAACCAGAGAGAGGGAAATTAAACACTAATAGAGAAGAATGTAAGGAAAATTTATTTTTAAAAGAGTTAGGAAAGGGATTAAAAAAGATACAGACGAGCCAAGTTTAAATTAATAGGAAGTCCGACAAAATAAATTATCTGATGTAACTTAATGAGGTTCCGGTTGCAATTTAACCATTGCAAACCTACAATGTTAAATTTCAGCATTTGTCCAATAGGAAAATCCCCTTACTAAAACCTCCAGGGCTTCCTGAAACTCGAGAAACAAAATGGGGACATACATCAGGGGCAGAGGACTGTTGGGGGTGGTAAAATTCTCATCCTGAAACTCTCAACTCCTTGTTGCCTGCAATGGCAGATTGGTGGACTCTGACTCTCCTCCAGAATGTACTGTGATCTGAGGGGAGCTATCAGACCATCAGAAAGCTGCATAAATCAAAAAGCTGATGAGGCATATGGCCTTGTTTCGACAGAACCTGACAGAAAGCAGAAACAGGATTGCAGAGTTGGAGGAGTGGCTGTCTGGCACAGAAAACTGATTAACTGCCTTGAAGGGAAATTGATGTGCTGAAAAAAAAGAGAAGACAGCAGTGGTTTGATAACAATATAGATGATTTGAAGAATTGTTCTGGCAGGAGCAGTTTCCTTTTAATAAGCATACAGTGTGGGCAAAATGCTGAGACCTTACCTCCAGGATATCTTCGCTGGGCTTCTGGGATTGTTAGGATATCCAAAACAGGAATGCAAGTGAGTGCAAACTAACATAATCCATAAAACATAGGTACAAAAGGAGGGCTTTTGGCCTCTTGAGCCCGTTCCTCCATTCAATCTGACAGTTCTGTGATTTAACTCCATGTACTTGCTTTTGCCCCATATCCCTTAATGCCTTTAACAAACGAATTAAACGTATCAATCTTAGATATGAAACAAACAATTAATCCAGCATTCTGTTTGTGGACTAGAATCATACATTTCTACCAGCTTTTATGTGTTGGAGTGTTTGCTAGTTCCTGAAAAGTCTGGCTCTAATTATTAGACTTTGCCTCCCAGTCCTCAACACCTCCCTACTCCCTGCCAACCAATGGCAGTATTTGTCCTCTTCTGTGCCATCTGTTCTCCTTTATTTGCTGAAAATGTTGATTAAATTACCATTTAACTTGGTAAATTCCAGGGAATACAACTGTAGTTTGTGTAATCTAGCTTCTTATTTTAACCTTCAGAGTCTGGTTCATCTACACTGCAATCCCTCTCAGGCGAAATATAAACAGGCAAAGTGATATCGTCTTAAAGGAAACATAAAGGCAATCTCTCTCTCGACATCAGCAAAAGAAAAGAATTGACAATTGACTTCAGGGAGAAAGGAGGAGGACACACCCCTATCTACATCAATGGAGCTGAGGTGGAGAGGGTCAAAAGAGCATCAAGTTCCTAGGAGTGACAATAACCAACAATCTGTCCTGGACCTCCCACATAATGCCACGGTCAAGAAGACATAATTACGCTTCTTCTCCCTCAGGCAGCTTAGGAAATTTGGTATGTCCATAAGGACCCTCACCAACTTTTACTGATGCACCATAGAAAGCATTCTATCTGGGTGTATAATGGCTTGGTATGGCAACTGCACTGCCGGTCTGTAAGAAACTGCAGAAAGTTATGTGCACAGCCCGGACCATCACAAAAGCCAACCTGCCATCTATGGATTCCATTTGCATTTCTCATTGCAGTGAAAAGGCTGCCAATATCATCAAAGACCCTTCCTGCCCCAGTAATACTCTCTTCCAACCTCTTCTATCAGGCAGAAGATACAGAAGCTGAATACACTCACCTACAGGTTTCAGAACAGCTTGTTCCCTGCTGTTATTGGACTGCTGAATGGACCTATCTCATTTCAAATCTAATGTTGATCTTGCTTTGTGCACCTTCTGTGTGGCTGTAACCTTGAATTGCTCACTCTTTCTAAACACCCTATGATCTGGGGGTTAAAATTATTTCAGAGATAGTAGGAACTGCAGATGCTAGAGAAACTGAGATAACAAGGTGTAGAGCTGGATGAACACAGCAGGCCAAGTAGCATCATAGGAGCAGGAGAGCTTGATGTTTCGGGCCTAGACCCTTCTTCAGAAATGGGGGAGGGGAAGAGGGTTCTGAAATAAGTAGGGAGAGGGGGGAGGCGGATAGAGGATGGATAGAGGAGAGGATAGGTGGAGAGGAGACAGACAAGTCAAAGAGGCGGGGATGGAGCCAGTAAAGGTGGGTGTAGGTGGGGAGGTAGGGGAGGTCAGTCCAGGGAGGCCGGACGGTCAAGGGGGCGGGATGAGGTTAGTAGGTAGGTGCTGGGGGTGGGGCTTGAGGTGGGAGGAGGGGATAGGTGGGAGGAAGGACAGGTTAGGGAGGCGGGGACGAGCTGGGCTGGTTTTGGGATGCGGTAGGGGGAGGGGAGATTTTGAAGCTTGTGAAGTCCACATTGATACCATTGGGCTGCAGGGTTCCCAGGCTGAATATGATTTGCTGTTCCTGCAACCTTCGGATAGCATCGTTGTGGTACTGCAGGAGGCCCAGGATGGACATGTCATCTGTGGAATGGGAGGGGGAGTTGAAATGGTTTGTGACTGGGAGGTGCAGTTGTTTAGTGTGAACCGAACGTAGGTGTTCTGCAAAGCGGTCCCCAAGCCTCCGCTTGGTTTCCCCAATGTAGAGGAGGCCACAACGGGAACAACGGATGCGGTATACCACATTAGCAGATGTGCAGGTGAACATCTGCTTGATGTGGAAAGTCTTCTTGGGGCCTGGGATGGGGGTGAGGGGGGAGGTGTAGGGGCAGGTGTAGCACTTCCTGCGGTTGCAGGGAAACGTGCCGAGTGTGGTGGGGCTGGAGGGGAGCGTGGAGCGGACAAGGGAGTCACGGAGAGACTGGTCCCTCCGGAAGGCAGATAAGGGTGGGGAGGGAAAAATGTCTTTGGTGGTGGGGTCGGATTGCAGATGGCGGAAGCGTCGGAGGATGATGTGTTGGATCCAGAGGTTGGTGGGGTAGTACGTGAGGACGAGGGCGATTCTGTTTTGGCTCCATCCCTGCCTCGTTGACCGGTCTGTCTCCTCTCCACCTATCTTCTCCTCTATCCATCTTCTATCCGCCTCCCCCTCTCTCCCTATTTATTTTAGAACCCTCTTCCCCTCCCCCATTTCTGAAGAAGAGTCTAGGCATGAAACGTCAAGCTTTCCTACTCCTATGATGCTGCTTGGCCTGCTGTGTTTATCCAGCTCTACACCTTGTTACCCTATGATCTGTGAATCCTTGCTTACTATGATCTGCCTGTACAGCTCGCAAAACAAAACTTTTCACTGTACTTAGGTACATGCGACTACAATAAAATGAAATGAAATCAAATAAAGGTGAGTTTTGCTTTAAACAAAAATAAGAAAGACTTAAACTTCGGTCAAATTTCTGATAATGGTAATGTGATACCATAATGGTTTTGTTAGTGTTGCTGGCACTGTAGTGTTTTGAATATCATTGCAAAATGGAAGTTTGATCTTCGAGAATCTGTCAAGAACCGCATGATATCAGACAGCCTGTGGCAGTAAGTATGTTTTAACACTGTGTGAGGTTGGAGTGAGGGTTTAGTTTGGAATTCTGGGTGGTTATGCTCCAGATAAATTTCCTCTGAACCCTCTCCACCTCACTCAATCAGCATATCCATCTATTCCTTTCTCCTAGAGCTTATTGAGCTGCCCCTTAGCATACCCTTTTGTTGCTTGCCAGTTTTTGAATGGAACTCAATCTTGGTGAGCAAATGCTCCCTCTGGAAACTAGAATCCTTCAGAACACACAGGAACTGGAGAAGGCTACTTAACTTCAGAACATCTTAACTCATTTTACCGGCTTTGATTCAATTTTCCTTTATATTGTTGCCAAATTAAAATCAAACTTTGAAATTTTTAATTCCCACCCCACCCCAACCCGTTCTTGAGAGGGACAGTTCCAGAGTTTCAGTGCGTGAAGAATTGCTTTCTGATATTGGATCTGAACCACCTAGCATTAATATTAAGTTCACCGCATCCCCACCCCAACCTTGTGCTGGACTCCTCCACCAGAGCAAATATTTTCTCTCTAACTAGCCAATCAACTTCTACAATCACCGTAAACACTTCAGTTAGATCACAAACTACAATTCTACTTTTGTGGGAACGCAAGCCTAGCCCAGGCAACTTGTCTTCATAATCTGATATCTGATCAGGTATTAGAGTTACTAATTCTGGTTGGACACATTCCTAGATGGTTCCTCCCATGACCTCGTGTCTCCAGCTGCCCTGCTCTCACCATTAAATCATTCAACACACTCATGTTTGTGGTGCCTTGCCTTTTCAAAGCCAACTGGAGAGTGCACAGGATCTTATTACTTCATTGGCTCCTGCTTAGATGTCAGCTAATTAGTCCGATCTGTCCCATCTCCAATATTTATTGAATTATCACATTCAAAGAAAATTAAGAAAGTCAAACAATTTTCTTTAATGTACTTTATGATTTTTCTCTGGGGCTTTCCTTCTGGTAGTGAACAGGAGATAACCTCTTACTCCTGGTAACTCCAGGACAATCCTGGAGAGTTGGCAACCCTGGTCAATTCTTGATGTTATCTGCAGCTTGCCCTCCTTGCTACTTCCAGTTCTTGATTATGCCCTCAAATTGAAGAATCGGAATTGGTAAGAATTGAAAGGCAACCATCCTGAGCATTCTGCAAAGTGACTGGAAGCTGGAATGATGCTGTTTTTTTAAAGCAGTGTTGCTTAAGAATTCTGAGCTGTGAAATCATTTAGTATCCAGTCTCCTCATGCTGTAGTGGCTGAAGACTGCTTATCTATCACAATAAATCTTTTCACTCATGATGCTTGAATCCCCTGTCCTTTAAAATGCTGCAACAGGCCCATCAAGATTTGACGTCTTGCTAGACATCCCACTATCCAGATCAGGAAGCTTCCTCCAAAGTCTATGTTTCATTCTGGCCACTAACAAATGTAGGACAGGACCGAAGGCTGTCTCCTTCAAATGGGCTGAGCACATAGCTATACTCACCTTCCAACTCAATTAGTGCTATGTGAAAATCGCCCTCTGCATTGTTTTGGAACCATCCCTAACATTAACCTTTACGCAATAATTAATATCTTATTCCATGAATAGGGACTAACTGTTTCCACTAGCTAGCAGACCAGAGACAAGTGGACACACATTTAATGTAATTGGCAGTAAGAAGTGACAGGAGAATTTTATTTTCAGGCAGGGCTTTATTATGATCTGGAATGTGCTGTCTGAACAGGTGGTGGAAGAAAATTCAATCCTACCTTTCAGCAGGGAATTGGATAGCTTCTTGATAAAGGAGAAATCTAAGGTATACGGGAAAGAGCAATGGTGGTGGGGGTGAGGGAGGTGGATAAGTATGAATAGCTCTTTAAATGAGCTGGCACGGTCACGTTAGGCTGAAGGGGCTCCTTCTGTGGTGAATAAAATCTTTGCACTGTCAGAATATGCATTATAATGTGGTTGATTCAATGAAAAGTGATAATTACCTCCTGAAAGATGAATCTGCAAATTAGGCATGAATCCAATAGAACTCAAAGACATTAATATCAGTACACTGCAGTTCTGATGTGATACATTCAGTCATTCTCCCTGTTTACCCCGAGGAAATACTTCAGCCTCTGTGTTCACTAACAGGCAGCAGTGATGTAGATAAAGTCCAACACTTGCATCACATCATGGGCATGTGGACATTAACCCCGGGGCCTGGATTATTAATCTAGGAGAACATGAGTTCAAAGCCCACCATGGGCAGTTTGAGAATTTGATTTTTTTTAAATCTGAAAATAATAAAGGGGATCACAAGCTGTCAGATTGTTAGAAAAGCCCAAATGGTTCACTACTGTCCTACATGAAATAACATCTGCCATCCTTAGCCTTGTCTCTAGGAGGGACTAGAGTGAGTGATTGATGATTAGACTTGAGTGTTGCAGAGGGAACAGTTCCTTTGACTTGCTGAAAGCGAGGGGTGGGCAAAATGTAGCTGGTGCTGGAACCTATTTCCTACTTCCTCTACTTCCCATGCAAGCACAAGAAATGTAACACCTGCCTTTTTAGCTGCTCTCTTTAATTGTATTTCTTTTAATTTAATATACTGTGTTCACCTTTTACAGTCATCAAGTATACATTAGAGGTTGGTCATTTGCAATCTGACCAGTCAGCAAATGTGACACTGTATTTATAGTCACTGTCATCTTAATTCTCTATTCTACTCCCATTCTGACCTCTCTAATCTCGGTCTGTAATACAGTTCCAATTAAGTTCAGTGTAAACTCACCCCCTCACATTTTGATCAGGTGTATTACACTTTTAAGACTCAACCACGAGTTTAGAAATATCAGATCATATCCTTTGCCCACGTTACATGCATTTTTAACACTGTTTTCAAACAGCGGTTGTTGGTAACCATTGTGCTTTTTCCCGTTCACACCATCTGTAGGCCCTTCTTTCCTTTCTTTACTTGTTCTGTTACTATCTCCTTTTGCCTTGCATCATTGTTCTTTTGTAATTTAATCCTTCCAGTCTTTCGAACTGATTTAGACCTTAATTCATGTTCTTTACCCCGTCCTTTCCCAGCTTCCCCATATCACCTTTTTTTTTCCCTCCTAATGAAAGGTCATTGAACTGAAACATTCATTCTGTCTCTTCATTAACTGGTCTGCTGAATACTCCCAGTATAATCTGTTTGTTTGTGTGTGTGTGATAAATTCCTGTGAATATCTGCAATTGGAATAAATTATATGTTGCTTTCTGCTTTTATTTAATCCAATCACAGGATGTGACATTACCTGGAAAAGGCAGTTTAAACTGCCCATCCCTAATTGCCCTTGAATACAGCTCAGTAACTTGCCAAATTATTTCTGAGGGTATTTAGGAGTCAACCATATATCAGTCAGACCAGGTAAAGCACACCAGATCTTTTATTTCACACTTTCACTTAGGGATGCGAGCTTTTTATCCTAGATTTATTTAATTGTAGATAAACAGTCACTCTGTAGTACAGACCTGTATATTGCTGGAAAGAGAGATAAGGTGTTGAAGCTTTTCATCTTGTTTGTTTGTCATTTATATAAATGACTTGGGTTTAGGAGACCTGGTTAGTAAGTTTGCGGATAACACCAAAAATGGCGATATGGTTGACAACAAAAAAGATTATCTAAGATTACAAAGACATCTTGATCAGTTGGTCCAATGGGCTGAGTAATGGTAGATGGAGTTTAATTTGGATAAAAGTGAGGTATTGCATTTTGGTAAAACAAACAAGGGCAGAACTTATACAGTTAATGGTAGAGCCCTGGTTGTGTTGTTGAATAGAGTGACCTAAGGGTTCAGGTACATAATTCTTTGAAACTTGTGTCACAGGTAGATAGGGTGGTTAGCATTCTTGCCTTTATACTTAGACCATCGAATTTATGAATTGTGACAATTCATAAGTTGGTGAGGCTACTTTTGGTGTACTGTACACAGTTCTGGTCAGTCTGCTATAGGAAGGTATTATTAAATTGGAGAGGGTTCAGAAAAGATTTACCAGGGATGTTGCCGAGACTTGAGAGTTTGGGTTATAAGGAGAGGCTGGATAGGCTGGGACTTCCTTCACTGGAGTGAAGGAGGTTGAGGGGTGACCTTATACAGTCATAGAGTCATAGACTAATAAAGCATGGAAACAGGCTCTTCGGCTCAAACTGGTCCATGCTACCATCGTGCCCGCTCAGCTAGTTCCAATTCTCCACATTTGGTCCATATCCCTCTAAACCCTTCCTGTCCATGTACCTATCCAAATGCTTTTTAAATGTTGCTATTGTACCTGCCTCAACCACTTTCTCTGGCAGCTCATTCCATATACGCACCACTCTCTGCGTGAAGAAGTTGCCCCTCAGGTCCTTCTTATATCTTTCCCCTCTCACCTTAAGTCCTCTAGTTTTCAATTCCCCCATCCCTGGGAAAAAGACTATATGCATTCATCCTATCTATGCCGCTCATGATCTTATACGTCTCAACAAGGTCACCCCTCATTCTCCTACGTTCCAAGGAATAAAGGCCTATCCTGGCCAACCTCTCCATATACCTCAGGCCTCCTAGTCCTGGCATTTATAAAACCATGAGGGACCTAGATTAGGTGAATAGCAAACGTCTTTTCCCTAGGGTGTGTGAGTTCAAAACTAGGAGACATATTTTTAAAGTGAGAGGAGAAAGATTTGTCTGAGGGGCAACTTTTTCACACAGAGGGTGGTTCATATGTGGAATGAACTGCCAGAGGAAGAGGTAGATACAGGTGCCGTTCAACATTTAAAAGACATTTGGATAGGTACATGAATAAGAAAGGTTTAGAGGGATATGGGCCTAATACAGGAAGGTGGGACTAGTTTAGCTTGGGAAAGTTAGTCAGCATGGAAGTGTTGGGCTGAAGGTTCTGTTTCTGTACTGTATGACTCAATGGCTTTATCTTGCACTCATTACGACAAATGTAAGGATGCCAAATTTCAAATGATTGCAACAATTTACACTATAGGAGAAAAGTGTGCTGATTGGCTGGTAACACTTTTTTTGAATTGCCACGGAGCTTTGGATCTTTTAGTTCTCCATTGCCTTCTCTGTGGCAACCCTCCAGCCAATCAGGCAGCCAGTTGAAATTGAAGTTGAGTTTGTTTAAAATTTGGCATTCTTGTGTTTGTCCTCATGAATGCAACAGGAAAAGCTTCAGCAACGCATGCTTCTTTTTCAGCAATGCCTGAATTTAAATTCTCCAGCTGCAGTAATGGTGGAATTTGAAATATGTTCTCTGTATTGTTAATCCGGGCCTCTGGATTACTCCGTAACTATCATAATCATTCCGCTACCATATCCACTGATATGAAATATTCTTTCTAAGTTCAAACTGTATTTTGTGTGATTGTCAACTGTAGCAGTAATCCTAGTATATTCCTTGTGCCCATACAGTATCTGTGGCCTTGCATTTAAAACCACATATTCATTGCCGCTGAGTAAAAAATTAAGACGTCTCCTCGTTCCTCTGAATAAAGAAAAGCAAGGCATGATTTTGTGGTGTGTTTTACAATACATCACATCAATATTATGTCTTATGCAATGCCTCATTATGTTATTTTATGTATTTTGAATGCCAACCCTGCTTATTTTAATATTTTGCTGATGCAAATGAGGAACATACATGTGCATGTGAAATTTGTCCTTGAACTAGGAAGGTTTGGTTTTAGGCTGTCTCAATCCGGACCCTGGAGAGGTTGAGTGTTCATATTTAATGTGTGAAAATACTCCATCACAGAAGTTCAACTCTGAGGGAGACACTCCTAAACTTGCATAATCTAAATATTAAACATTGCCCATCAATATTTCTGCTCTTGAAAATAACAGTCTTCTACCCAAATGCAGTGGTGTTAATTAGACATTGTAGTGTTCCACAACTGTAGGCCATGAAAGTATAAACTTCGTGTTTCTCATCTGAAGTTTATACTATATATAATTAAAATGGCATGTTTACTGTATGTAGTTAAGGCAAAAAAAATCAACAAAATGACTGAAGCACTTCAATCTCACTGACTTTTTTTCAGCAAACCTCTGCTCCCTGGACACTTTTGTTGTCCAACTTACATTGACGTAATATCAAGTAGTGCCTTGCAGGTATTGACAGTGGCATGCATATTATTTTCGTCCAACTTGCCTTTGTGCCAACGGGTCTCATTTTTGCTCCCACTCATACTCTTACCCTTTCAATGTGTTCTAACCAACATTCTAAAATTTGGATGAGTTTATTGCTGTTTCAAGCACCATGTGTGTTTCTGCTAGAAACAGGGGTAAGATATACAGAGGATGAAAATTCTAGTCACTTTTCTTCTTTGACCTTATTTGCCCAAATTATATTCATACGTTTGATACATTAAGGATAAGGACTCCTGATAACTATATGTGCTGAATGTGGGTCAAATATAGAAAAAAATTGGAACATGTGGGTGTTTAAATTAGAAGAGGAGATGGAGGATGACTTGATGGAAATGTTTAAAATTATGAAGGATTGGACTGAATGAATGTAAATACATTTGAGAGGTTAACAACATACATGCAAAAATAAATTTAAGATGTTTAGTGCAGAGGACAAGAATTTTTTTTATACAGATCATTGCAAGACCACATCGATATTTAAAACTAGGTTAGATAGATGGTTGAGGATAAGTGGAATGGAGGGTTATGAGAACTGAGTGAATTACTGTTTAAATGGAGGATAAGAGCTGGTTTTGGATTGGTTGGGTCAAACAGCCTGTGTGTTGTAATCCAGGAGGGAATTCAAGAGGTGTCCAACAGTTTCCTGGTTGGGTCAGAGGTCACTCCATATGGAAAGCATACATGTTTAGGTTACACTCTATTTATGTGACCTCTTGGACTAATCCCAATTGCTACAGGGGTCTCAGAAGAATTTTTCAGAGAACTTTCCCTGGTTGGTGTGGGGCGGGGAGTGGGAGTGGGTCATGCATGAGAGGAGAAGGTGTGATGGAGGAACAGGGAGCAGGGAGGAAGTCTTTAGTCATGACACTTCAAACATGAGGAGGTACAAACTGGTTGAACCAGCTGTTCCTGACCGTCAATATTCTTGATTTCTGCATAATTTAGTGCAACTGAGCCATTTTATCCATAATATATGGGTCAGTGGAAGAGAGCTAAGTTAGGATCAGTGTCATTGAATGTTATCATTGTCTCAACTTCCTCAGACTCAATTTTATGTAACAAGTAATCAAAAGATATATGGAATATTATTTGTTATCTGAAGGGGACAAAGAGAAGGAATTGATGCTTTAGTTGTGCAGACCTTAAGACAATCTGTGGTACTATATTCCATTCTTGGGACCACACCTCAGGAAGCATATATTGAGATTTGAGTTTCCTGGGATAAGCCGGCTGTCTTATGGTGATTCCTTCAATAAATTGGGCCTATATTCTCTTACTTTTAGAAGAATGAGTGCTAATTCATGAATTTTGACAGAGTGGATGCTGAGAGGTTGTATCCCCTAGCTAGAGATCCAGAACATGCGGACACAATCACAGGACTATTTAAAACTAAAACAAGGAGAAACTTTTTCACTCAGTGGTTGTGAACCTTTGAAATTCTCTCCCCAAGTGGGTTGTGGATGCTCCATTGTTGAGAGTATTTAAGGCTAAACTGAAGGATTTATATAATGCTTCCAATGGATGGAGGATCCCTAACCAAAGTTCAGAAATTTAAGGTGATTTGGCAAGATACCCAGAGAGGGACATAAGGAAAAGTTGTTTTCTTCCTCAGTGAGAGGCTAGGATTTGGAATGCACTGTCTGAAAAGACAGTGGATACAGATTCAATAATAGGTTTCAAAGGGAAATTGGATAAATACTTGAAGGAATAAACTTACAGATGGTTGCTCTTCATATTGGCCAGTGCAGAATTGATGGGCAGAAAGGTTGCCCTGTTTGCTGTAATATTCTATGATTCTTTGTAGATATATAGAGATATGTGTATCCACCCTCTTTTTCTGTCTCTGCTTCACCCTCTTTGTCTGTCTCTCTCACATTGTGGAAATGTGTCTAATTATTATCAACACAACACAGGTGATAATTAGAGCTTTCAAAATTCAACTTAAGGAACCACATACTGTGTATCTCTCTGACTCTTGCACCTCAAAAACACATTGGGAATTGCAGTGCAGCATGAGTACTGAAATGTACTTACACCAAGCTATTCACTCTAAAGGTCTGTGGGTCAAAAGGAGCTGTCTTCACTTCTGTAGATGGGAAAATCAGTATGGACACATTAGAGGTACCTGCCTTGGTGGCTAGGCCAGAAAGTTGGACAGAAATCTTGTAGGAGTGGTGGAGGCAAGGAGGGGAGGGTAGAGGACAGAAGGCCAAGGAGTACTTAAAAATAAAAAGACAAAAACATGCTAAACCTTCAGCAATCTACGTCATAATTTTGCTTAAACATCTTGGTGATCCCCTATGCACCCTTAGTTATCCTGTGGGTGTAAGGGACTATGGAGATAGAAGAGTGGAAGGCCAGATTACGTGTTGGTTCTGTGGAAACCCTAACATCCTCTTCCGCCAAGCTAAACTTAACAGGCTTTCCAGTTTTGTTGCATTGGTGGATATCCCAGATGTGTGGCACTCATTAATGATTGGGTAATGAAGCTAACAAGAGAATCAATGGCTATTGGGGATGGATGGTAATGTGGAGATGAAACCATAGTCAGATAGACATGACGTTGCTAAATGGCCTGCTCTTGCTTCTAATTAGTTCCTTCATGTTTTAATAATAGTAAGAAAATGAATGTAAAAAACTGTAGTGAAAGTATCAATAGGAATAAAAGACAACTCAATAGAAAAATAATGCTTTAAAATAAGTTAAAAGATTTTTTGAAAGCTTTATTTTGAACATTAAAAATTGCAGTGACTAAGAAATCCTTTGGAATGAGACCATTTCTAGAAATTACCTCGGATGATTTTCGTGAAGCCTGTTGTCAGCCTACATAGGATAATGGATTTAGTTGGAAAGCCCATTATAAATGTGGACAGAAGAATTGATAATGCAATAACAATTGACGCAAAGATGTGACAGAACAATAAAGTCAAGTTGTGCAGACATAGGATTTACAAAAATTTTAAAGTATAATTTAAAAGTAAATTAACATGCAAGCAAACTAAACCGATGAAATCAGCCAACTTATTTTATACCTCAAGCAAAATCAGAAGTTGCTAGCACAACTCAACAGATCTGGCAGCATCTGTAGTGAGAAAGCAAAGATAATGTCTCTGAGTCTGGTGACTCTTCATCAGAAGTAGATCTCCAGCATCTGCAGTTCTTTGTTTCATTGTTTGTCTCATCTCATTGAAGTCTACCTTTTGTTGGTTTCAATGGTGAGCAAATCATTCTGTCCATAATTAGCTTTAGTCTGCCACGTACTGTTGGCATTTTTCGTCGTTTGAGAGGGACAAATAGATATAACTTGAGGCAGGGCTAAGCATTGATTATGGCTGACCAGGAATCTCCCACTCTTATCACCAGCCATGAGTATGTTGGAAAGCTTAAGATGTTGAATATAAACTTGTTTGGCTGCATCATGAATGTTCTTCCCATGGCCAACGATTCCTTTATTGGGACTTGAACGCATAGCTTCTGGTTCAGAGGCACGGTGTTATTAACTAAGCTACAGAGTTTTTCATCCCAAAAGATAATTAATTTTGGCTCAAATTGCTCCCACAAACCTTATTGCAAACTTATTATGCTCTAGATATTTTGTTTTGTTGTTTCTGCAAACATAATTGATCATAGAACCTAAACACATAATAGAATGGTTACATTACAGAAGGAGGCCATTTGACCCATCCTTTCTGCACCAGCTCCCTGTCAGAGCAACTCAACTAGTTACACCTATGTGGCTCTTTTCCTATAGCCCTGAAAATATTTTCCCCCTCGGTGCTTATCCAATTTCCTTTTGAAAACCATGATTGAATCTAGCTCCACCACACTCTAGCATTCCAGATCCTAAACACTCGCTGCACAAGTAAGCTTTTCCTCACATTGCCAATTGATTCTTTTACTAATTTTCATAAATTAATATCTACTGGTTCTTGACTTTTCAACAAGGGACCAGTTTTTCTCCATTCAGAGTCTTCATAATTTTGAACACCTCTCTCAAATTTCCTCTCAACCTTGTCTTCTTGAAGCAATTTATATTCTGTAACTGAAGTGAAGACTTTAGAATCTCCTACAATTTTGTGCATTCCAATCTGAAGCACTTGAGCAATGTCTTATGGATTAGCAGTCAAACATCACACTTATGCTCCAAGTCCCAGATTATACATGACATTTTCCGAACTAATACTGTGAAGAGTGTATTACAAAAGGCTCCCTTTCAGAAATGAATTTAGGACGCACAGTTTTCACAAAAAAAGATTAGAGAACATTGAAGCTTTCTTCTGCAAATGGCAATTGATGCTAGATCAATTGTCACTTTTACAACTGAGACTGACATTGTTTTGATATTAAGGGATTTGAGGTAGAGTGAGTACTGAAATTAAGTTGCAGATCAGCATTGAAGGTCTAAATACCCTCCTCCTGTTTTTGTAGTCATAAATTATGCATCTCCAGTTTTGAGGTGATTCTGTTGGTAACACAATGCCTCTGAGTCACAAGATTTTGGTTTCAAATCCCAGTCCAGGACTTGCGCACAAATATCAAGGCTGATATCTAATCTGTTGCAATACTGAGAGATTGCTGCACTGTCAGAGGTGCTGTGTTTCAGATGGGATATTAACCCAAGACCTGTCTGGGCTCTCAGGTAGACGTGAAACATTCCAAGGTACTGTTCAGAAGACGAGCAAGAAAGTTATCTCCAGTACCTGGCCATTGAGTCATTGTTTATTTCTCAGTCCTATAGGGCAATGCTTCAAAAGTATTTCATTGGCTGGAAAGCCCTTTGAGATGTCCAGTGTCTGTGAAAGTCACTTTGGAAATGCAAATCTTTCTTTTCTGATTTTGAGACTTTGGTTTGAGTTCAGTCCTGACTAAGTGAACATTTCCTTTCCGTGCATGTTGGCCCCCCAAGGTAAAAAAAAAACTCAACCCTGAGTTCCATTCCAAAAATTTCCAAGTGACGTAAAATTTCAGAGACATCCCAAAACATTGGTCTGAGTACGTGAAGTGAAGATTTTAACCAGGACACTGAGAATTGCTAGAGGAAAGGCAAGTTTGCTTCGCATCTGAGAATGTCTGATGTGGATACTGGGTCCTCAAAAGTAAAAAAAAAACTTCCATTTCTGAGTAATGAATAGGCACAAAAAAACCCATCCATCAAGAAATGTAACAGTTAAATTTCTGTTTCCTGAGCCATTTAACTGGATCAGGGTTAATTAAATCCAAGTGGTTCAAAAATTCAAAGTCTGCTGGTTACAAACCACTCAAGTTCTCAATTCAAAGCTTATGTCACCAACTGAACTCTTTTTGATGAATTTATCGTCTTGGGCTCACTTTCATTGTGCAAGTTTTGTCTGCAGAATATTGGGAATGATCATCATGCAGTTATCACACCTAAGAGATTGCCAAGAGTACAACTGGGGCAGAATCCTATTACCTGATTGTCCAGGTTTAAGTCATAGATTGAAGTTGTTCCTTTGTATCTGCTGCTATTATTCCATCTCTTCTGCTTAACCTTGATAGGAAGGGTTTGTTTTCTGATTTGTTGGGGGAAGGTAAAGACTGTCATCGCAGCAGCTGTCAATGTGGGCATTACTACCATTATGTTCTATGTCCTGGGGGACCAGTAACACTCCCACAAATAGTTTAATGATTGTTATGTAATTCCAAATGTTTGAGAACAACTATGCAATCCTATGAAATTCTATATCCAGCATAAAACTTCCAAGCACTCTTAAATTCATGTCTCATGATACATGCACTGATTTATTTTATGTTTCATAGCACAGAACAATTTAGAGGGGCTCAGTGCTTTATTTAAAACAGAATGTTAAATGGCAATTTGTTTCACAATTTTGGACAAACCTGCTTGCCTCCATTCTGTTTCTGGGACTAACAAGATGAGATTGTCGTTATAACATGCAGGTCTTGGTGCCATGTAGGGTTGGAGAATAAAATCAAACTGCAAGACAGCAGAAAGAAAAGCTCAAGTATTTTCAGTCCCATCAACACAGCAAATGGACAACTTAGTAGGGCAGAAACTTGATCTATAGATTGAAATTAATTGGGTCAAATGTCCCATGAAAACCTTACAAGTGCATTACCAGACAAAATTTTACACCAAAACACTTAAAGGGATATTAGGGCAGTTTACAAAAAAAGTTATTCAAAGTCAAAGGTTTTAAGGGGCACTTTTATGAAGGAAACAGAGGTAGAGATGCAAAAACTTTTTTGGAATGATATTTCAGGGCAGGTAGTTTCCAGTATAGCTGTCCATGGCAGAGAATCAGCTGTCCAAGTTGGAAAAGAGCTATGCAGCATTGTAGGGCTGAAGGTTCCCTTAAGAAATAGAGGGGGTGCAAGGCCATATAGAAAGTTGTAAAGAATGCTGAGGATTTTAAACTCTAGCTGATACAAGTCCTGGAACCAAAGTGTATCATGGATGCTCAGGGGTGATAAGTGAAAGTGAGTTGGTGCATAAGATACAGACAATATTGATTTGGATGAAATTGAGTTTGTGGAATGATGTACACTAAGAATCTAGCCAGAAAGGTCAAGGCTTGAGGTAACAAAGTCACAGATAAGGTTTCAGAAACAGATAAGTTGAGACAGGGGCAGAGTCAGGTAATATTATGGAGGCGCAAGTAGGAGGAGTCTTGCTCTTAGAAGTTCATATCCATCAAAATGTTTTGCTATTGCACAAATATCCTGGCTTGCTATTCACTCCAATAATTTGTGCAGAATCAATATGTCACTGATCAATGTCTCCTCTCACTTCCTCAGCATTTTAATGTGTATATGGAAACCATCTCCATTGCTTTGTATGTGAGATCAGAGGTGATCAATTAATCTTCTTTTGATTGTGAAGCCTGAGGCCTGGAAATGTAGCCTCTTTAGTCAAGAAAGAAAGACATTTATACATTTAGATATATAAGGATTCATACTGACACTGAAGCAGTTTGTGTCCATATGTAGCAATACCTGGACAACATCCAGACCTGGGCTGACAAGTGGCAAAAGTAACATTCGTGGGAACATAGGACAGGAATAGGCCACTTGGCCCTTCAATCCTGCTCCACCATTTGATAAAAACAAGATTAATCTTTGTATGGTCTTATCTCCACTATTCCATTTGCAGGCCATTAACCTTCACTCCCTTGCCCATCAAAAATCTCCCCAACTCAGCTTTGAATATATTTAAAGACTCAGCCTCTACCACCTTCTGGAGTACTCTCCATTTGCCTGGATTAGACCACCTCCAACAACGTTCATGAAGCTTGACATGATCCAGTATAAGGCAACTAGCTTGATCAGCATTCCATCTACTTATTTAAACACTCAATCCTCCACACTGACACAAAGTGGCAGCAATGTGTACCACTTCCAAGATGTACTACAGTGCCTCATCAAGTTACCATGCAGTAGCTCCTTCGACAGCACCTTCCAAATCTGCAACCTCTATTGCTTTGAACGACTTTGGCAACAGATATGTGGAAATGCCATCAACAGCAAGATCCCCTACAAGCCGCACACAATCCTGAGTTGGAAATATACCATCAATCCTTCACTACAGCTGGGTGAAAATCCTAGAACTCCCTTCCTAACGGTACTATGGGAGTACCTACACGTCATTGTCTGAAGCATTTCAAGTAATGAATGTTCTCCACAACATTCTCCAGGACCATTAGTGATGGATGACAAATGCTGGTTTAATCAGCAACAGCAGATCCTGTGAAAGAATAAAAAAAAGTAAATCCCTTTCAAGATCTCAGGATGTCTCAAAACACTTTATTGCCAAAGAAGTACTTGTTGTAATGTAGGAAGCAGGTCAGCCAGCTTATACGCACCAAGGTCTCCAATCCATTTTAATAATTTTGGTTGAGGAATAAGCACTGGTCAGGACACTGGGAGCAGCTTCTCTGCTCTTGCTCACAACAGAGCGATGTGATGTTTTATACCCAGCTGACAGGACGTTCAGGGTGCTGCTTTAATGCCTCATCTGAGAATCAGCACTTCACACACTGCAGCACTCTACCTGTACAAATCAGAATTATTAATTCAGTAAAATAATTTAAAGTTATGCATAGAAAGCAAACTAAAAAAAAAATGCATTATTACACTGCAATTCAGAATCACTGGGCACCTCCAAATGCTGTAGAACCAATGGAATACCATTTGAAGTAGTTACTATTGTAATGCAGGAAATGTAACAGCTAACATGTGTACATCTGGCTAAATAGTTGACACTCCTCTTCTCTTCAAAAACAGTGCCTTGGGATCTTTTATGCCCATTTGAGAGGATAAGAGAGGACCTTGGTTTAAAATCTCAGCCAGAAGTTTGTACCATTGGGAATGCAGTATTTCCTCAGTGGTCCACTGAGAATGTTAACTTAAATTTTGTGCTCAAGTCCTGAAGGTGGGCTTAAAGTCTATAACTTAGTAATTAATTGATAAGAGTGTTTTCTAACGCCACAGCAGAGTGGGAAAGAAAGATGTGATTGATAAGAAAGCATGTGACAAATATAAAGGACAAATAAAGATGTTAAAAAAACACATTTTAAATGTCTCCAATAGTTAGATGTTGAGGGAATGGGACTCTACACTTATAAAATCAAATTTCAGAGCTAGAGATGCAGTTTGAGAGTAATAATTGGCAGTAATGATCACAATGGCAAAAATTCACTTTTACCTAGATGCACCATTGTTAACATTTTCCAGTATGTTTAATTGCTATTGTAAGATAAATATAGCAAGTTCATGGGTTTACATGGATTTCATTGCCAAATCACTGAGGTACTGATATAGCATAACTTGTTCAGGACCAGGGCCAAGGACATAATGGCAGCAAAGTGTATCATATGTACATGGTGGAAATTGAATTCAATAAACATCCTGAATGATGAGTCTAATGATGACAGTGAATCCATTACCAATTGTCGGGAAAACCCATCTGGTTCACTAATCTCCTTTAGGGAAGGAAACTGCCATCCTTACCTGGTCTGGCCTAAATGTGACACCAGACCCATGGCAATGTGGTTGACTCATAACTGCTCTCTGGGCAATTAGGGATGGGCAATAAATGCTGGCCTAGCCAGCGATGCCCTCATCCCATGAATGAATAAAGAAAAAAAATCCCATGAAAGAATAAATCCAAAAACACTTCAGACAGATTTCTAAGTTGAACGTATGTATCTGTGGTATGTGGACTCCAGTACACTGAAACTGTCCCAGGACAGTATCCATCTGGGCCTTCATTATCATCATTGAGTCCCTACAGTGTGGAAGCAGGCCATTTGACCCATCAATCCATACCAACCCTATGAAAAGCATCCCACCTCCCACCCTGTATTTCCCATGACTATTCCACCTAGACTGCACATCTTTGGACTTGGGAAAATGGAGCGCCCTGAGGAAACACTTATTTCTACAAAAAGGATAAACATCAAAGCATCAGCAAATGGGGCAGCTCCTTATTGTTGTGCCTCTATTCTGATACTTAATGCAAAAAGGAAAATAATACCAATGATCCATTAATCAGAAGCATTTAAACACCCTCATCCTCTCCAGCGCTGGGGTGATACATTAATAAGCCATGCTCGTGTTATTCAGTCCACACCACCCAAACAACTTTAGCTGGGTTAACTGCAGGCTTACATGAGCAGATAAAAGTCTTGCCCAATGCCAAGCTAGAATTGAAGGTGGATCCAGCCCTCTACAGTCCAGACTGTCCAAACCTGCAAGTACTTGATCATAAACATGTAATTAGCGTGAGAAACAAAGAGTTCTAAGGAATCCAAGGACAGTTATTATTAAAAGCTAATGGACAGGTACAAAAATTATAAAAATTATAAATGGCAAATAGACTTTCTCCCAAAAGACTCAAATGCAAAAAGGTGAATGTTATTTTTTCTTATACAGAGCTTTACTTTGATCCCACCTGGAGTGATTTCTTTCAGTTCTCAGCATAGCATCTCAGGAAGGATACAATGATCTTCAAGTTGAAGCAGGGCAGATTCATGAGACTGATAACATGAGACTGGGCTAAGTTGGAAAGGTGGTGTGTAGGATGATCTCACTGCTGAAAGCACATTGACGGAGTTGAGGGATAGATCAATCATGTTCCAATTAAAACCATGATGAAGAGACTGAATGGCCTTCTTCATTCATACTTCTTTCGAGAAGACGGATTCTAGGAAAATGTAACTGTTTTATATTTACAATGACAGACATAACTTATCTTGTTTAATTACTGGAATTATAATAATATATTTCTCAGCCTGTGAAAAATATGTAACCAAACATCACAGGATCAGTTAATTGTCATGTCATTTTTCAGATCCTGTTTTATGAATATTTACCACATTTTAATAAATTTTAACTGTACTAAATTGATTGACACTTTTTCAGATACACTACTTTCTTTGTAAGTTGACAAAAACAATTTTCTTTGCTACCATTAGTCATCACATGAAATTTTTCATGGTAAGTTACATCACTGCATCCTTGGGCTATGAACTAAAATATAACTGACCTTAATAAAATCCTCTGATAAGTTACATGACAATCTATAAACTAGTAATATCCCATTTAGATTGTTCTTTTGGCTTTTCCATGAGATAAACATTCAGCATTACAATACAACACTGCACAGAGAAGGTTGGTCACTGTCTGTTTTCCCTGTGGTTTTATGTAATGTCACATTTAACACCATGCTCCAGCCATTACATTGAATTGGAATGTAAATAATCTGGGATCTCCTCTGGTGTTCCTTCTCTATGATCTGTATGGGGTGGTTCGTGTTATGATAGGATCCGATCATGAAGTTATGGATACCTAATACCCATGCATTTCTTCTCTGTAGGAACTAATAGTGTAGATCTAACGTGAATCAATAGTCCCTGTAACAGTTTCACCATGTTCAGAATCTTTGTCTCAAACTGCAAAAGGATCCCAATTCCATCCCTTCATGGCCTGGTCTTGCTTCCACAACAACACAATAATTGGAGATATGGAAACATGGTGGAAATTTTACTGAGTAGGAATCCAGAAGCCTGGTCCAACAATCCTCAAACATGAGATCAAATGCTGCCACAGCAGCTGGGAAATTTGAATTAAATTAATTCAATAACATTGGAATCATGAATGGTAACCAGATCATTACTGGATTGTCATGAAAACATGTTTGATTCACTAATGTCCTTACAGTCATAGTCAGAGAGATATACAGCACGGAAACAAACCCTTCGGTCCAACAGAGTTCTAGGGTACACCTGATCAGGTCCTGGGGATTTATCCACCTTTATGCATTTTAAGGTGTCCAGCACTTCTTCTCTGTAATAAGGACATTTTTCAAGATGTCACTATTTATTTCCCCACATTCTCTATCTTCCATATCCTTCTCCACAGCAAACAGTGATGCAAAATACTCATTTAGTATCTCCCCCATCTCCTGCAGTTCTACACATAGGTGGCCTTGCTGATTTTTAAGGGGCCCTAGTTACCCTATTGTCCTTAATATATCTGTAGAATCCCTTTGGATTCTCCTTAACCCTATTTGCCGAAGCTATCTCATGTGCCCTTTTTACCTGTCTGAGTTCCCTCTTAAGTATACTGCTACTGTCTTTATACTGTCCTAGGAAATCATGTGATTTCAGCCTTCTATACCTGACGTATGCTTCCTTCTCTAGTCATCCACCATTCCCTACACCAGCAGCCTTGCTCTTCACCCTAACAGTAACATACTGTCTCTGGACTCTCGTTATCTAATTTTTGAAGGAAATCTGTTATCTTTACCTAGTCTATCCTATATGTGGCTCTACACCCACAGTAATGTTACTGACTTTTAACTTCCTTTGGAAATAGCCTAGCAAGCCAGTCAATTGTATCACAAATAATGATAAAAAGGTATAACCAACAAGGTGGAATGGCTCACCAGATACTCAAGGACAATTAGTTGTGTAATAATTCCTGGCTTTGCCAGTGACTCACACATCCTGAATTGTGGAATTCTAACTGCTGTCTTGGCCAATATTTATCTCTCAATCAACAACTACAATCCAATGATCTGGTTGATATCACATTGATGCCTGTGGAATTCTGTTGTGAGCAAGTTGGTTTTCCTGCAGGATAGCAGTGGCTACATTCTAAAAGAAATACTTTCTTGGCTGTAAAGCACTTTGGAATGTCTTGAGGTTCTATAGAAATGGAAGTTCTTTTCTTTATCAGTTTTCTACCAGCAAGCTGTGAATTGAGAAGTAATTGTCCTTCAGGTTGTGTTGGCACCAATCATTCAAACTTGTGTGCTCCCTCCAACTTGAGCCTATTTTACTAGTTACCAAGCAACCTGGTGATTGGAGCTCCTCTGTAGAGCCTTCATGGGTAGGAGAAAATGGAGAAGAATAACAGTGTGCATCTCTGGTCCATTGCACCCATGCTATCAGTAAGGTAACTGGGCACTGGCAATTGTACTGAGATATCCATTGACTTGCAGCACCCTTTAGTCCCAATTGAAATATATCATATGATAACAAGTAATCTTGTGTAAGTTGGAGGGTCAAGAAGTGTTTGGGGGTTGGGGGAGGTGGGGGGCAGAAGGTGGGAATTTGTCAACTATGACATTTTTTAAAGCAGCTGTTGTTCTCATTTTGGGATTTGGCAGCTGACAGTTTAAACCCAGTTCATTTATAACCACATTCCATTGAGATCCATGTATTCCCATTCAGAGGATAATTTTTCCAGATTGCCAAAACTAAGGTAATGTTCCTTATGCAGATGCAGTTAATGTCATTAGCATGAACTATCGGAAATATTAATAGCTCTCACAAAATTGCAAAGAGTGTCCACACTGCATGTACTCTCAGTGTGAACATTTCAGTTTTATCCTGAATAGACTCTCAAATGAGGATTATGGGAATTACAAGCTGAAGAAAACAGAAACAAGTTATTTTAAGAAGAAAGCTCCTGGTGTGTTGCCACTTGCAAAATTTACAGTCCTCCGTGGTGTTGGGTTAAAAGTTTAAGAAAAATTTGTGGATTTTTCTACTTAGGAAGGTACAAGCATTGGGAAGGGGCACACAAGACAACATCGCGACTTCTCAGTGCCTCAAGTGATCAGAGAGAGAATAAGATTCTTTTTAGCCTGTCCAATAATGTGCTTTAATTGCAACCAAAGGATGGAACTCCATCTTTTACAGCAGTAACCTTTCTTTCATTTTGCACGACAGTAGTCCTTGTGAAGTCTCCAAGATGACTGAATTAGTGCCAGCATTGACTGTGCCCACTAGGAACTACAGACAGTTGTTGTCTAGACTCGTTTCACCTTTCAATACAAGTTCCTGCAATTTACAACTGTTTTTAATATATTGAAACATGCCACAACACTGAGTGAGGATATCTCACAACTTTTAATGCTGGATGGGGTGACAATGATAGGGAAGGACAAGACAATGTAAGCATTTGTAAGAAAGGAGATTTTAAAATTATGGCTTTGGCAGAGCACAAACCATCTTAGGCCATACTTGCTGCCAACAGAGATGGGAGGTACAAAAGGAACTTGAACATTGTACTAAATCATTATAGTAGCCACTGTTTTAGAACCAATAACATATAATTCTTAAAAAAGGAATTGAATATTCTTTCAGTCATAGTTAGGAGTTTTATCTGGAGCTCTTGATTCACAAATAGAACTTTAAGAATTCTCTTTAAAGGTGTGTTGCAATGCAAATCCTTGTTGCATCGTATTTTCTGTAATCCTTTTTGTAAATGTATTCTTTCAGTGCTGGGATAATTTATTTTCATTAATCCTCCTCAATGGCTGCAAAGTAAACAAATTCACAACAAATGCTGATCTACAGAAATCATGCATTATTCAAAATCTTGATTAATAAATCAGTTGGTATTTTTAAAAGCGATCTCAGGCCAGTTTTTCCTGTTGTTTGCTAATTTTAGAGAAAGAATCAATATGTCTGACGAATGATTCAATGCCAGTGGAAAATACTATAGGATGTTCACTCATAACTAATGACGCTTTAAGGAATACTGTTATGAATTTACTGAAAACTGGACAAAAAACCATCAAAAATACCGCAGCTTAAGGCTTTGTAAAATGCTAGTCAAGAAGAAGAAATTTGTTTAAAGAGGAGATCATCAAAATGTGAGTGTTGATTTCAGGTTCCTGGTTAGCTGATAAGGTAACATAGTTCATGTACTAAAATGAGAGATGGTTGCCTTATCAGATCCATGTTTAAAATGTTAATGGGAAGCTTTGCTAGTACTTGCATATAATATTCTATGAACAAATCAACTAGCATGATCTACATATTCTGTTTGTTCATTAATTGGCATTATGAGTATATCAGGATTTTTACCACTCGTAATAATCACACAATAATGACTTACTTTTGCCTTGTAGTGGCATTGTTGATTCCGTGCACCACATAAGTAGGTCTAAACACACAAACTGAATATCAGACACCTTTCAATTTCCTTCATTTGAGGTCTAATAAAGGATCACAACCTGAAATGTTAATTTGTTTCTCTCTGCACAGATATTGCCAGACTATACGACTAATTCCAGCATTTTATTGTCACCATAGTTTTCTGACAATAAAGCCATGTCCATGCAAATACAAAAACAAAACACATAAATCTGAAATAAGTACATCTCAGTGTAAATCTAAACTTCTCCATTTCCCTCTCTTCCTTTGACTTGCTTCTTAAAACATACATCTTTGATGTCACATTTGGTCACCTATCCCATTATCTCTTCAATTCCCTCTATAGACATTGTCTCAGGCCTTAAGCACCTCAGTGTTGTTGATCTCTGAGCTGAGCATTTAACCTCTAACCATGTTCACTCAAAGATTTCTGTTGCCCTTCTCAAGATCCACAGATCCCTTCCCTCAATCTGTATTCCTCTAACTCTGAGCTTTGATGCATTCCTGCTTCCTTCATCCACTGATGATAGTCATGTCTTCAGCTTCCCTAAAACTGTCAGTCTGCTTTGAAATCCAAGTTCTTCCATCACATTTTGTATTAGCCATTTTTTTGACTTGTCACCCATTTTCCTAACTCCACCTGGAAGCAAGTTTGGACTGTTTTCTTTGTAAGTGGTGATATTTAAATGCACATTATTGTTATCTAATTTAGACATTATTCCCTTGAAAGCCATTTTCATTTCATTTATTTCTATAGAAGCTTTTTGGTTTAGTGTATAATATTAGAATAATATTAATACCATTATGCCATGTAATACGCACTTGTACAAAATATACATTTAAATAACAGATTGATGGCCTTGTTTTCACCTTTTCAAATACCAATCTGATAATTGTTTGTCTAAATAGGTCCATTTAACACCTCATTATTCATGAACCACTAGGCTCTTCAATGGCACTGTGTAACATAAGGACTGTGGGCTGAATCTGGACCACCTGATTATTCATCCAGCCCACGATGTATATTTGCAAATCTGAACAGACAACCCACAACTAGTACTCGTCAAAAAAAAACAAATAAAGCATTAAATCTTCAGATTATGGAACTCACAAACATTTGTTTCACATTGCATTAAAAATCTTTTGGAGGACGATGCCGTTGAAAATGTTAAGCAATCTTTAGCTCACGATTCTCCATGCACTATTTGAAGAAGTGTAAAATTAAAACTGTTATTTCTTTGTCGTTCCAAAGCATGTATGTGATCAGGTTTTTGTTTGATATAGCGATTATTTATTTTTATAATATCAGAATTGAAAATGTACTTCATTAATTCAAACTCACATAAATGATTTAATAATGGCAATAATAGCTACTATGCAATTTGGTTATAGCGACAAAAACAAACTGCCTAGATATATAGTCAATAGTAAAAATTCCAACGGGAAATTATGGTAAAGTATTTAATATAATATCAAGTCTGTGTGATTCCAAATTAAAAGTACAAATCCGTAAACCTTCACTGTCTCAATTCATCTTTAAGATGCTTCTTAAAACCTTCCAACTTGACAAATCTGTCATTACTCTAATAACTTCCTAACATCTCCCTGGCATTAGTGCCAAATTTTGTCTGAGAGCTGCCTTGTGATATCTTACGCTCTTGAAAGTGCTATATAAATGCAAGTTATTATTGCAACGAGCATATAATTAGTTCAATCTTAATTCGGGTACTACTAACAAAATCAAGGCTGTTATACACAGATCGGTTAGTAGGCACATTGCGCATCGTACCTCCAGTCAGTGTTCACCAAACAACACTAAATTATCCTTAAAGCAAACATGGTCCCCCACCCCAATAATGCATACATCTTGGCCAAAAAGGTCCGATTGTGCTTGTTCATTCAGTAATTGGCTTAAATTACCATTGCTAAATTTCTGAAAGAAAAAAGTTGATTTGCTTGCAAACTACTGCAATAGGGAACTCAATATGTGGCTTTTCACTGGTGAGATCCAGCAACTTATCAATCTGTGATGGAGTTATAAATAACCTTCCTAATCTATCCTGATATTGGATATGAGTATCAATGGTTTTGTAAGTAGATCATATTTCATCTTGTACTTCATTGAGTTATACAGCAGAGAAAGAGGCCATTCAGCTCATCACCCCTGGGCTGGCTCTTTGAAAGAGCTGTCCGATTAGACTCACTCCCATTCTTTCTCTATAGCTCTGCAAATGTCTCCTTTTCTGGCATATATCCAATTTTCTTTTTGTAAATTGCTATTGAATCTGCTTCTACCACCATTTTGAGCAGTGCATTCCTGATCATAATATTCACTGGGTTATAAAGGAAGCATAAGAGATTTTCATAAATGAATATTCTGAATAAATGTTTAAAATCTGTCAAATTAGTTATTTCCTCAAAATACTACAATAAGAATGTATTGATTTGGAAAAGTTCCGTCAAAATACGACAGCAAATATTTATTTGTACTTTTCTAACTAAGTAGAATGTTGAAATACCAAATAAAGAGCACTGGATAGCAACATGGTAATCAAATCTGGAAGTTCACATGAAGTCATAAACAAAACAGCAAAATTAAACAGTTTATACCTATCACCCGTATCTCTGAAATAAACTGCAACTCTGAAAACCATTCTAATATTTTCCTGTTATTTACAATGTCTTTGCCATGTTCATTTGCCATGCTCATTGCTTTTTATTTCTCTGGCTGAATATTTTCAGCCATTGCCTCACGTTCCAGAATTGTAGGATGAGTTTGATTATCCTTTTTTTCTCTCGGCATGTTGCAGTTCTCATTAGGATCTCAAGCACTAAATCTTGTTGATAAAAGGTGATGGGAAAGATTTGTCCACTACCAAGACATTTATTTCCCCATCATGTTTTTTCTGATGCACCATCTTCTCATTCCTTGCAGCTCACTAGTATCTTTGTAATGGGAGGGTAGGTGGTACAGCAGTATGATTGTACTATACAGTAGTATAAATATTGCAACTTTACAAATAATTAATACACAATTGATTGGAAAGAGTCACACATCTGTTATTTATTAGAATTTTGTAAATAAAATCCTTCGATATTGTTAGAATTATCATACTGGAAGTAAAACTAAACAATAATTTCCTAGAAATATTTCCTTTCATTTGGAGGATTTTACTCAAGAACTAATTGACTAAAAATCATTGCTGGTTAAAATTAAAGTATATAATCAGTAAATTGACTATTCTGTGGAAATACAACCTTATAAATAGTAAGTCTTGATCTGTTGATTAAAAAATACATTAGATGTATATATGTGATGATTTCCTTTTCTAAAAATAATAACATTTCTTTGAACCACAATTTTAAAAATTAAGTTCACACTATTTTACTGACTGAATGTGTGCAATCGAATCCTTTCAACAAAGAGTTACAAAGAACAAATAAATCAAGACCATTCTCACTTGTGTGTGAAGATTTGACTGACTTTGCTTCATTTCTGAAGACTAATGGAAAAAAATGGTTTGCAATTATACGATGCCTTTCACAACCTCAGGATGTACCAAAGTGCTTTCCAGAAATTGAGGTAACTTTTGAAGTGTCAGTAATCTTGTGATACAGGAAATGTGACAACCAATTTATGCGCAGCAAGATTAGACAAAGAACAATGTGATAACATCTATATAAACTGTTTTAGTCATATTGGTTAAGGGATAAATATTGTTTAAGAAATAATGAATAACTTCCCTACTCTTCTTCAAAATAGCTCCATGGAACATTTTATGACCACTTGACAGGACCTCGGGTTAACATTTAATCCAAAATAGACACATCTACCAGCCAGCACTCACTCAGTTCTGGCCTGGGAACATCAACCTGAATTTGAACCCTCAGCACTCTGGAATACAACTTTAATCCATGACATTCTGGCTCAGATGCACGAGTTCTATCACTAACCCAAGGCTGACAAGGTTTATAGATGATCTAACAGAGGTGTTCAAATGGGATTTTCATAATGTAAACAAGAAACTTGAGCTAACTAAATTTGAGATACCACAGAACAAACTGAAGACTTTTCAGAGTAATTAAAACATGCCCTAGCAGAAGCCGCGGGGGTTAACTACTAAATAAAGGCTAGTTCTGAGGAAGGGTCACTGGACCCGAAACTTTATCTGTGATTTCTCTTCACAGATGCTGCCAGACCTGCTCAGCTTTTGCAGCAATTTCTGTTTTTTGTTTCAGAAGCCATAGGGGATTCATTATAGTTTGCAAAAGGGAAGTAAAAGAAAAGTCACAAAAGAAATTGAAGAAATTGCAGGGAGATGGAACTTAGCTGTTTTAGAGTAGCTGGAATAAAATGGCTACCTTTTATCCAATGAAATTCTTAGTTTAACCACAAATGAATTGGCACTTCGTTGAAAGTACCTTTACCATAATGTGTGTAACATGGACACTGAACAGGTTTTGTTTTACTAATATTTAGACTTTGGTCCTACTCTTCTGCACACGTTCGAATAACCAAAACAACTCAATGTATTTCTCACGCAGCAACTCAGTCCCTCAACGATTTGACATTAAATTCTCCGATAGTGTAGCCACGGTAAACTTGAGCATGTCTGTAAATTGAACAAAATTACAGCGAGCGTGGGGAAAGCAAGGTTTACACTCAGTGGCACACTAGCCAGACCAGAATAAGAAAAACGATACAATCTTGGATGCTGGGGCAACTTTCTCACCGAGGAATGGGGAAGCAACACGGGATTTTGTTTTTATTTATTTAATGCTTCGAAGAAGCATAAACGGTCTTGGCGTGCTAACTCGACCTCGGACCAGTGATGGGAGTATGACTAAAATGCCGCTCTTCGGCATGACTTTATCGTCGTTGAAGAAGGAAGTTTCCTGACGATACCCACTCCCTCCCTGCACATCCTAAAACAAAAAAATCCTTGGCGGGAGTACAGTTTGAGGATCATTACTGGAGGTCCTTTGCGGAGGTGCGCTGCGCGCTACGGGAATAAAGGAGTGCATATTAAATAGCACAGTGGTCAGTGACTGGAACCATTCTCATTTCATTGGGCGGCAGCTAACCCTTTAAGGGCCACACTGGCTCGGAATGGAATAAAAGCCCTCCAGACACTATAGTTATTCGAAGATTGCAGCGAATACAAACTCCCATCTGTGCATCTCCTAACCTTACTGTTGTAACTCAGCAGAAAATGCTGTCCCTCAGTTTTAAGGGCCGTAGAATAAAAACGACGGTGGTCTGAAAGCGACCCTTTGCATTCAATATTTCAGTGGGTTACACCGCAATGGAATGGGAAACTTATTGACCCGTGGAGGAAAGGGGGAATGTTTTATATCATCAACGTGTACGATTATAAAATTTGTTGGAACGTACAACTGGAGTTCAAAGCATTTTAATGTGTGCTCATGGCCGAGGTGCATAGGACAAATAAAATCGCACCCCAGAAAGGGTTAAACCCTTTCGTACAGAACTTCTTCCAAAGCAAAGCCAAAAATGTTAACAAGATGTTCAAAAGCTTGAGGGTTAACTATGTCACGGATAAGAAAACGTTGTCTCCCCCCGCCCCCATTTATGGCTTTGTACGATTTAACACTACCATCTCCAATATTTAATATTAGAAAAGGATACATTTTACAAACGGCACGTGCAATGTAACAGTCCAGTTTTTAATTGATTAGTCAACAGCAAGTTTTAAAATAAAGCTTATTTCACAAGTCTTGGGTAAAGCATGCGCATAATTTTAAAAAAATACGAGTCTCCATTGAATGTATGAGCAAAGCTTTTTGTTTTTTCAGATGAGATTAAATTTAGCTTCAGTAGCATTTCTAACATAAGGGGGAGTGGAATTGAAATGTTGCTTTTGGTCAGGTTTAAATCTGTAGTGGATATCCTACTTGAGTGACTTTGTACATAAAATCGCTGAGGCCAAAGCTTCATCTCGGGCTTTTGACAGTTTTGAAATGTCTCAGTTTATTACCCTCCCTGTCCGCATGCCTGTGTAAGGCGCAGAGGCACGTTTACTGACTGCGACAACCCTTACCGTCGCGTCCCTCGTATTAACCGGTCTTTCAGTCGCCGTTTTCTTTTTTAACCCAGTCGGAACATTTCAGTTTGATGGGTCAGTCACCCGTATTTAATCCAGGGCTGAGGGGAGGAAAGAGAATGGGAGTGTATGTGTATGTGTTTCGTAAAGTTAAAACAAGCCGAACTCTTGCACAGCAGCCACGAATTTGATCCTCGACCACAGTTCTAATGTTTTAAATTACTACTACACTTCGACTCTATCTTCATCTGCTTCCCTCAAAAATAAATCATGTTTTTTTTATTTTTAGGAAGAAAGAAATGAACCCGCAGAATTTACAGTCCTTAGATACTGAAACTGACCTGAAATTGACATAGGCAAATCGGTGGGAATAAAGGAGGCGACAGCTTTCGGCTGCCATTTCAAACCTGGTTCTTACATTTGTTGTACAACTTGGCTGACATTTATTTTGTGTTGCCCCATCGGTTCCACGCCTGGTCCTGAAAAGACTGTAAGAGGACCCTGTTTTTTTTTGAGGCGGTAGAACTTGCGACAGCCGATAGCAAGTAGTTCAGGGATACTAAAAGAAAATATTTCCTGCTCTTGAGTTACATCCTCCTATCAGGTTACGAGTGGCACCGACAAACCAGATGTTGTCCCAGAAACTGTTGACTTAAAACAGTATTTCAGAACAAAAGCACAACGGGCCAAGAACGTCGCAATCGGGGAAACAATGGAGAGAAAACAAGGTTTGGAAACAACTTTGCTCAAGTGTGTGTGCGATGTCTAATTCCAACATTTTAAAAAAATATATAAAAAAGACATATACTGTTGATGCCCAATTACTAAAACTCTTTTTTTGTCTCTCAGGATTCTCAGAATTGGGCTTTGTTTTAGATGCATCAGATTTTTATTTTTCCAACAAAAACCCAAAACTTTTGTAACCTAAGTTTCAAGGCCTGGCTATTCAGTTCAGAGTCAAAACCTTGTCAACTGCAAAATAAGTTTATCTCAAAAACCCCAAGATGCGTTTGTAAGGACAAGGGAAGTTTGTACCTGCAGATCCACCGCACTGATAAAATGCAAACTAGTTTCTGGTCTTTTATAAATGGAATGAAAATCATAATTCAGATTCATTATTAAAATACAGTTTAACACAGCACAAAGGCCGACTGGATCGTGAGGCAAGCAATATTAAACTCTGGCCCTTTCCCCTTTCTCTGATTAACAGCGCCGAAAAAAAACAAGAAAGGGTCGTGTTTAACCGTATACCTATCCTCACAGGTAGAATACATAACTTGATCCAAGCGTCATTTAAGCAAAGTCTGGTATTTTTTTTAAAAATGAAACTGTTACATAAAATCTGTCCAAGTTCCTCCCAGGAATCTGGAAGCGGACATCCCTTCCGAAGAATTCAGTATAACAGCGGCAAGGAGAGTATTGTGTGCGGAGAAAGGTATTTTGATCGCAGAAGCGGAGAACTGAACTATGTAGAGTGGTCGGAACTACAAGATTAGGAGACCAAATGCAACTCTAACCTCAAAACATACAGATGAAAAATTAAAACATCTGGACATATCTTCATTTAAATTTGCTTTACTTTCTTTCGAAAGACTGTCCAAATTGGTAAATATTTGTGATAAGGACTGATCATATGTTTTAGGAAACTTCGGAATACAAAATCAAGATAGGAATACGGCTAAAATACTATGCGTGAGTGAGAGAACTAGACGCAGGTCGTGGACCAAGAGAACTAACACTGGGCAGGAATAAAGTGGCATTTATATAATAATGAAGAGTAGTGCTGGAAACAAATATGTCTTCATTTCAATACAAGTGAATCTAAACTGAACTGATTCTGCAGCGGCAGAATGCCAGGACATGTCCGACTGCAACTGATCAGATTGGGCAAAACGGCCCAGCAAAGATGGAGATGCAGATGTAAGAGTTGCATTTATATCTCCATATTACACAGCACCAGGACATCGGCATTACAGTGTTTAGGTTCATACAAGTGTGGCTACCTTAATAGAATTGTTTATAATAAAATTGATCGTATTGCAAAAATGCTCAGAACCACAATGCAGTGATGATACAGATATACCCTCATGTCAACCTCTTTATGAAGGGGCAGTAACACCTTAAATAATGTAAATCCCACTGGATATTTTGTAAAGATAATGTGTACCCTCTTTAGAGACAAAGGAAACATGACAAATCTCTTTAGTGATTTCGACGGTCTGAATATATAATATGCAAATAAAGCCTCTGTCGCCTTTTTTAAATGTTTATTTTGGGGAAAGACAGTAAGAAAAACCCACTCATTACTGGAACTGACTTGTACGATGCAATGAAACCACCCTGCGATGTTTTAGTTACTGAAGGGCAGGCTTTGCGTGGAGTTGTGCAGCACTGTGTCATTTCTCTCTGTGTGTGTGTGTGTGTGCGTGTGTGGATGTACTGCCCCCAGTCAGTCAGTCAGTCAGCGGGAGTGTATTTGTGTCAGTTTAAGAGCCCACGTAAACCGCTCTTGCAGCTGACGCACAGGCACTCCGAGACTGACAGACAGACAGACTGACTGACTGACAGACAGATAGATGGACGCGTTGCAGGGTCATGACGCCTGGGTGAATGCACAGATGTTAGGGCGGAACCTGAAGTTGTTTTGAACGTATTAGCTCCTACTTCCAACACTCAAGTGCAAGTGGGTCGGTCTGATTCTCCCCCCCACCCCGCCAACAAAATCCCCCCAACCCCCTCCTCCCCCAATCCAACATTGTTCCCGTCAGCTGAAAACTCGAGGGGAATTGCAGCAGATCGATTCGAGGATCAAATTGTTTTACAGAACAGACAAGGAACCATTCAGCGCCAGCTAAAGTTTTACTTTAAAATCGATGTCAGGAGCAAGGCAACATTCTGGCGAGAAAGAAGTGTGAATGATGGTCTGCGACTCACCGATTCCGGGCCAGTAATTCGCCGTCTCCTGGGGGCAGATTGGACTGCGGACGGAAGCCCTCCCTGAAGTTTGAGTTCAGCGCTGCGCCGACGAGTTCCCTTCATGTCGCGGGTAAGAGCCGAGAGGCCTCCTGGCCGCTGAGACCATGCGAGAGTTGACAGGCTGAGCAGGAACCGGCCAGCACCGGAGGCGGCGTTTGGAAGCGTGCAGTCCGGCAAATGAGCGAGAGCAGCCTCCCTGCCAAAGCAAAATTGATCATAGCTACAGGGTTCAGAACACCAGACAGAGAGGGGGAGGTAGGGAGGGAGGCAAAACACGGAACAAAAGTTCAGGAAGTGTCCCAACAGTAAATACAGACTTTCTCTCTCTCTCTGTTCTCGTTTGGAGCAACTTATATTTATCAACTGCCTTCTTTATGTAAAAAGGGGGTCTTATTATGAAGGAACCATTGTTTATAGCTGGTATGTAAAAGCACAGCTTCTATACATTCAGGATGAGAGTTGGGTAGAGGTGGTGAAGATACAATTGTATGGAGTAATATTACTGAATAACATTACAAGAGAAGTGCGCGGCACAGAAACAGAGGGAGACACACACAGACAAACACATACAGACAGACCCTCCTCTTCCCGTACGCGACATTCACTTCCTCAAAGGTGGAACGAATCAAACAGGAGCCGGGCATCAACTCCCAACCGAGAGAGGAAAAAAACCCAGAAACCAATACTATTAATGCAACCGGAATGTGAGGTCCTGGGTTTGTCTCTTTTTTTAAATAAGGAAAACAAAGACAATAAACGTTAAGGTATTGAGAGGGAGCTTAAGTCACTTGGCGCCTCTTTCTCCCGAGTGATAACGCCAGATTCTCCCCAGCTTCCTGCAAATTGACTGAAAAGTTTCTTGTAGACTTAGTAAATCCGCCTTGCCAATAACACGGGGAAGTGCAACATTTAAACAATAAAACTGCCCGAAAAGCCTGCTGCTCTGAAATATTAAGTTTCTAAAGTAGACATAAACAAATACGGAATGCTGTCGTTCTGAGAGTTTGGAAACACCGCGGAGAATTAGGAGGACGAGGGGAGAGAAAACCTCTTCTGTTAACTTGTGGCGGAGGAACAGCTTAATCTCTGTCTGGAGAATTGGTACCAGCAAAGGAGGGAGAACAGATTTAAAAACAGGCGGCACTTCTGTCTGCAGACATACCGGCAAATTTGGATTGCAACTATAAGTTCACTTTTCATCATTGTTGCTGCTGCTACACTTTTAAAAGAAAGAGTGAACTGTGAGGACATTGCAATGTGATGGAGAGAGGAAGAGGATTTATCCCTGAATACTGTTCGATAGCTCTGTGGATCAGTTAAGAGTGTCTTGCTTAGTGGATATTCTGTATTTCCCCGGAGCCCACCCGAGAGTTTACTCTCACCCACCGCCCCTCTCCCCCCCGCCCATGATAATAATAATTATGGGGAACTAGTTCATCGCTCTCTCACTCAACTGTGTGTGATGTACGTTATCTGTATGCCTTCTACATTGATGTAAATGCTGAAAGTGAGCAGAGTGAGAGAGAGAGATACAAGAAGCGGCAGTGATACAAAGTAACTGGAGTGTGTGTCCGTCAATCTCATGCATATGAGGCAGTGACTGAAACCCTTCTCAGTCTCGCTGATATCTCTTGCTGCCTGAGGAGCTTTAACGGAGCGGCTTATTGACAACAAGAGCAAACCTCCCCCCCCCCGCCCCGCCCCCTCGCCCAAACCTCATCAACAGAGACAGAGAAAAAATAGACCTCCCCCGCACCCCCCTCTCACCTCTTTGAACAGCTTCAACTCTTCTCACCCCCTCCTCTCTCTCCCCCATTCCCATCTCCTTCCCCCCCTAAAAATACATCGTCCCACACCCCATCACCTCCCCCACCACCACCACCACACACACTCACAGTTCAGGAAAAGAAAGAATCAATGACTAGACTTTCGCCTCCTGCCTTATTCTGGTCTGTATGAGAACACCGAGAAGCAAACTAGTAACTCCGGAAACTCCTGCCGGCAGCAGAAGCGAGCGGCAGTATGCCGAGGAGGAAACAACAAGCACCCCGGCGCTCGGCAGGTAAGATCTCCCGATCACTACATGCACTTTTCTGCATTGAAGGTTTCGCATTCCATCCAGCGACTGTAGCAGAGGCAGCATACGGATGCGCGGAGATTGATTTTTTTTTGGGGTGTGTGTGTGTGTGAGAGAGAGGGAGGGGGTTGTATTCACTCCCTCACCTTTCTCATTTTGCCCGTCGAGTGCGTATATCTTTACCCTCGGCTGCCTGGAATCTGGGGGGTTGCTCGTGGAAAGGGGGTAATGTCATTTTGGCCATTCTTCCTTCCAATGTGAGTGGCGTAATTTGTCAGGTGTCTGTCAATTGCTGTCATCGTCATGTTTTTTTCTCCTTTCGCTGCGTCGTGGATTTGATCTGAAATAATTGTATTTTGACCTCCTTCCAACATCTCCCCCCCAAAAAAATCTTTTATTTTACCTTGCGGAATGTCAGGAAACTAGTCTCGATTTCTTAAAATATAAATTTAAGGATTGAGAGTCTATTTTCATATGCTTTTTAAAAAAAATGTCAAGTGGCATCATTTATTTCCTGGGGTGTTTCGAAGGCGCTGATAATATTGGAGAGGATGTGTTAAAATAAGCAAGGTATCCCCTCTCTTCAAAATGTGAGGACATGTGCAGTGTAGACTCCAGATGCATTTTGAAAGCACACCCCCCCCCCCCAGAAATGGTGACTGTCTGAGGCATCAGCAACCTCTTGATCGTGCGTGTAATTAACTCAATAGAGATGTATTTTTTTAAAAAATGCTTCCTTTCTGAAGGACTTGTTTTGGTTCAATTAACAGGGTATAGTTTTCTATCTCTGTCTCCCTTTCTGCTTCTCATAGAGAATTGCTATTCTTGATTTGATGTATGATGGATCCTCTGTCATCTAGGCAGCCTTTGATCTATTCATTCCTGATAAAGATCAATAAATCACTCACCATAGCAACCCACATGTTCCTGACGTGACAACTCTGCAAGTCAGGTCACTTACCACTTTTTTTTGTCCTAAGTTTGTTTGTACCCCATCCTCTTTTTCCCATCACCCCCGCTTCGACATCCTCCTAAGATTTCAGTATCTTTCTACAGCAAACCCCCGTTCGACATGTCTCACACATTATATAATTCAATCGCTAGATAATGAGCTTAACCTGGATTCTTTTTGACCTCTTAAAAAGAACAGAAAACTTGTGAAACAAGTCTGTTAAATAAACCGAAGAAGGGGCATACTTTGAAGAACACACGCTGTTTTGTTGGAAAGGGAAATGATGAGTGCAGGAGGGTCAATGTGGATGACATTGTAAGACCTCGACTTAAGTCCAGTGGAAATTGGATATCAGCAACTTTAAACAACAAATATTTTTATAAAGGGGGCTGAACAACTGACACAAACGTGACGGTGCATGGTAATTCGTCCTGACAGCTCTTACATAGAAACAAGCCGTCGAGGCGACTTTTTCCAATATTGATTTAATTGTCTCTCTTTTGACAGGCACATACATCATTGGTTTTAATGGCCAATCAAAAGTTGGCAGGCTTTAGTGTTTCCATTCTTTTCCGTACATGACATTTGGCATACTTAATCAAAATGCAGGTTTGTAATAGCAATGAAGAGTTGATGACTGAGTCATCTGCTGTTTAAACGGATAGAAAATTAGCTAAAAAGATGGTAAAATATCTTTTACAGTGGCATTTTAAGCACATTTTATAGATGAAATATGGGTTCATTAGGCTGTCTCTTGGCTTGTCTGACTGCTACAACTTGCATAACTGATGACTTTTCTTTCCCTGAGAATATCAGGAGTGCCTAAAAAAATTATTGTTTAACAGGCAGGAAATGGCCCTGAAGATGTGGGCCAACAGATGTGTGTAAGAGTTCAGGCTGATGGAGAGGAGCCTGGGATTGTCCCATGGCTTCTGTGCAGTGATTGGAAAGAAGATGATCAGAGGAAATGGTCCCTTATAACAGAAGGCCTCATGATCATCACTTTAAAAAAAAGGAGGGAAAAGTTAGAGATGCATAGCTTGCTTCATTACCAAGCCCCTAATTATCTGAGAGCTTGATAGATTTGTGACAGGTTTACTGATTAATGCTGACAAATTTAGTAAGGTGTCAGGTTCACAGTCAGTTTGATGTGATCAAGTTGATATTATACAGTCCCTATTGCCAGTAGTGCAGTATTAACTCAATTTACTGGTGCAGGTGACAAATGGACTTTGCTACCTGACTAATCATGTCAGAGAGACAATGCTCCCTTAATGACCTCAGTAATTCTGCTTCTAACAGAGCAATAAAGCCAGGGTAAAACATTTTAGCTGAGTTAGTAGTTTCTTCAGATCTAAATGTTAATTGTACTTTCTGTTTAGATTTTTTTCTTGATAGGATTTTTTTCAACTAATCATTTTGGTTTTACGTCGAATCTGAAACACAGAAACAAACCATTTGATCCAATTGGTTTATGCTGGTGTTGATGCTTCACTCAAAACGTCTCCTATCTTAAAGCCTCTCACCCCATCAACATATGTATTTGTATTTATTTGTATCAGCTTCTTCTTAAAGCCATATTTGCTGTTCACTTCAACCATCTCCTGTGGTACGGAGTTCTACATTCTCACCACTCTCTGGGTAAAGAAATTCCTCCTGAATTCTTTGTTCCATTTATGATTTTTTATTGGACTAAAATCCAATCTGAAACCCATTATAGAGCAGTCTTACCCAAGAATAAATGTGAAATTTTTTTGCTCTTATCATTTTCCTGTCTCATGTAACCTTTTTGTGCTTGCAAAGTATTCTTGCCATTCGCGCTGCAGATGTTGTGCTCATATGGCAGAGGTGCCAAAAATGTGTGCAACAGGATAAAATTGAATTTAGTAGCATGTGGTGATGATATGATTATGGCGCAGACTATTGTTATAAACATGTTTTACCTTTGTTAATGCTTTTAAAGCTAAGATCTGTGTGAATATTAATTGGAAGGGGCAATTCTAACTGAGGTGTTTAAGATGAATAAAGGAGTTGATGGAGAGAAATTGTTTCCTCTGAAGGCCAAGCTCAGAACAATGGAGCAAAAACTTAAAACCAAAGCTTCATTGGTGATGTTAGGAAACATTTCTTCACATAGAGATTGTTGAAAATGGAGGTCTTTTTCTACTAGGAAGCTATTGAAGCAATTTATGATTTCAGAACTGTGACTGGGAATTAAGCATTACAGAACTAAAGAGAGTAGATGCAGTTCAAATACTGATCAATTAAAATCTAATTGAAAGTGGGAACAGGCTCAAGGTGCTGAATGGCCTCCTTCCATTCCTGTGTTCCTATTGCAATGCATCAGTTTAAGCCACAATTTCAGAAAGACCAAATTGCTGCAATCATTGAATCGTTTACCAGTTTCCCTTCAGAATATGTGTCCGTCTGAATGTGGCAGGTACTCTGGAGCAGATTCTTACATGTTTCTGGTCGTCTTGAAAATCTCACTTAAACAGCATATTTTTCTTGTGGCGGGTTGCTTGCCATCTAAAAAATCCTTCAGATCAAGAATAATTCAACTCTTTAAATTTGTAAAATGCTTCAAAATATTAAGCATTGCGCAGATGCTGTTCCCTCTCTAACAGTAATAGCATGTCATGATGCTTCCAGTTTCAAGATTGCAGCCAATGATGTCCCAGCATTTTGAACTTCAGGTGGATTTTAGCAAAATTGGTTGCTAAACGTTTCTCCTCACTGTACCAAGGTGATTTTCTGCCCAACCAGTTTGGTAATAAGCTAACAACTTCAGTGCTTTAGTTACAATTTGGTAGTGACATTGGGCTGTGTCAGTTACACTCTGTTTCCACAAGTTGAAGCTTTTTTACGACAATTATCACATTTCTGTCCCTTTCTGTAGTAAAGTATAAAACACATGCTTGTTTCCAATAACTGCATCATATCTACAATATTTATCCTGCAACCAACCACCACTGAAAAAGATTATCTGATCATTATTGCATTGCCGTTTGTAGGAGCTTGCTGTATGCTAAGCTGCTGCATTTCCTACATTCCAACAATATCCATTCTTCAAAAGTACTTAATTAGTTTAAAAGGGTTTTGGAATATCCTGAGATTGTGAAGGGTGCCGTAAAAAAGAAAATCTTTCTTTCTCCAAATTGTCCTCACTGTTAACACCCCTTCTTTGAAAATCTGTTAACCCAAATTCTTTCCTGCTTACATGTTAAGGTCTAATCCACAGATACATTATTTGTTCTTCCCACCTTTTTACTACTTTGCTGAACCATCACCATTGCATATCCCTCTTCAGCGAGAAGAATGTAAGTTGTTCTTCTTCTGTATGACCCAAGACAGGCCATCATCTCTTCAGTTTGAATAACCTTTGTTTTTACAGCTCTTAGTCAAAAAAAGATAAATCAATGAGGCTAGGTTCTTTTGATGATTAACATAAAACTTAAATGCTTGACTTTGTGATTGAGAGCTGACCAGTGAAATGATGGAGGAGCCAAAGAGCTCCCTCTATTCACCTGATTCATGTTTGTTCACAATAACACAAGAAACAGATTTTATGATTATGAATTCATTGGCAATTATGGGAGTTTGCTGTACACAATTTGGCTGCTGTATTTCCCGACATCGCAACTGTGTTTACTTTGCAAGAGCCTTCTTTCCCTCTCAGAATTTTTATAGAACCTTAATCCCGTCACAAGGTCTCAAGAACCTGATTGCTTGATGTGCTCTTTCTTTTGAAAAGGATTAATTATGACCTTCCTTTGGGAGTTGCTATCTCCATAATCTTGCATAGTCTCTTCGGGGGAGTCTCTCTTATTTCATTCAACTTCCACCATTCCTTCTCCTTTTCCTTTTTTCCCTCCCTCAGTAACGTCAACGTCTGCATGTCTCACGGGTTTGTGGTGGAAAGACTATCACAGAATCAGAACCCGATTTTTAAATAAAAAGCATATGTAATGCTCCTTGAAATCTCATCATGCCCTTGAGATGTGACAGCTTTAACTGGGGAAATGTCTTTACCCAGAGAATGGTTAGAATGTAGCCATTATCACATGGATTGTTAATGGTGAAAAGCATCAACTCATTTAACAGCAAATTAGATAAATCTATGAGGAGAAAGAAATGAAAAGATATGTTGATAGAATAAGACAAAGTAGGCCAGGACTCATATGGATACCAGTCAGGCTGAATGGCCTGTTTCTGTGCTGTACACTTTCTACAATACTGTTTGTTGCTGTGTTTTGATTCCTGGATATTCTTTCTATTGGGTGCTTCGCATTAGGGGGTCTTGATCACTTTGCATTTGCTGTTGGGAATCTGCCATCAGATTCAAAGTTGACAATGTTCGGCTGAGATGTGTACATGTCATTCAGGATTTAAGAACTCAGCAAACTCTGTGAGATAGTTGCCTGCTAATGCTATGCAATAAAAGCTCATTATGGGTTGACCAAAATTCAACAAGGCCTTCAGAATAAACACACTGGTTTCTAACAAGTCAATAATCTTAGCTGAATGTAGTTGTCTGTCTTGTTTTTGCTGTCTTTTGTTCGAATCTTCACAGAAATTTAAATAAAATGTACTTTGTGCAGACCCACAATGACTGGGGAGTTGCATAAATAGATTAATTTAAGTAGGAGGGGATAGAGAACCAGGTTGGTACTTTTTAGACAGACATGAGTGATATTAGTCAAATTCATTTATCACATTTATTGATGCATAAAATATGCTTATGTTCAAAAATAATTCTTATAGGAAGCTGTAAAAAATAGAAATAGGCATGTTTTTCATTTGAAGAAACAAAATTCTGGTCTCAATGATGTTAATATTGCTAGAATTCTTGGACAATTATTTAATCCTGGTATTCCTCAAGTTTCTATGATGCAGTCACCTAATGGAAATTTGTCAAACTGAACAGGATAGGAAAGGCTGTTGATAGCAAACATAGGCAAATTAAAGAGTGCACAAGTCAGTTATCTCCCAACAGATGTGTTAGTGACGGCAGTGTCCCATGTTAAGAAACTGAACTTCTTCATTGAAATTTGCCTTTCCTGATTTTTGATTAGAGTTATGATTTGTCACAACATAGTTTTTATTTGAATTGCTGTGATCAATTTTGCTGTACGAGTGAAAGGTTATCACAGTTTGATTGTAGTTAGAAATTTGTCTCTCTTTCAGAAGATGCTTTAAACTAAGAACCTATCTGACCTCCCAGGTGGATTTAAATTATCCTACTGCACCATTGCAAAGAGCAGGGGCCTCTCTCAAATTGTCCTGGACCAACCTTTATCATTCAGACAGCACCACTAATACCAAATTATCTGGGTGCTATCACATTGCTATTTGTTGGAGCTTACTATTGCATGCATTGGATGCTGCATTTACTATGCCAAAATTCTAAGGCATTCTTTGATTTTAAAATGCTTTGGACTGTCCTGAGGTTGTGAAAGATGCTTTAGAAATTCAAGTTTCTTTCTCCATCCTCCTTCCCTACCACCCCAACCGCTCCTCCTTACCAACCCCTTCAAAAAAACAGGCAAATGCAACTGGTAAGCTAGGTTGGAAATAACTGAACTGGATACGAACATTACTGGAAAGCTGGCATGCATGATAGGTCTTTGAAGAAGTACGGAAGTCAGGATCCTCTTGTTTACAAGCACACTTTTAAAAAAGTGAGTTACTGAGTTTTCAAGAATGTATTTAGCTATCTTTCTATGTTTAAATCATTAAAAATGTTTTTGTAAGAACTTGAGTGTATTACTGGGTGTGAGATATTACAGTTAGTACATGTTGGTCTATTCAAAATTGTTGAGTGATAAAATTGAAACAAAATGCTTGAGAAACTCTGCAGGTCTGGCAGCAGCTGTGGAGGGGGAGAACCAGAGTTAACGTTTTGAGGCGGGTATAACTCGTCTTCGCAGAACTTCTGAAGTTTTGAAGAAGAGTCATATCAGACTTGAAACGTTAACTCTGTTTCCTGTTATAACTTGGTTGCATCCCACATTGTTGCTGGTGACCTTTTTTTTTAATTGGAGCCATGAGTATCTTTAGATTTGGAGGGTCGGACCGAGGTGCAGAATGGGTGGGGTCGGGGGGAAGGTGAGGGGGTGGCAGTTAAACCAAGAAACTAGAAACTCTTGGCATGAAACTTGGAAATATGACCTGCGACTCTCCAAGCCATTGTTACAACGAGAGAACCTTCAAAGCGTCAAAGCGTTGTCATGGTCCTTAACATTTCCCCTAATCGTTCACCTTTTCGCTCCTCCATTAAGCTAGCCGACAGCGACCTTTCAACGCTTTGCGTTTCGCCGAGCAGGGCTGTATTTTGTAATAGAGAGGGGTTTGGTCAGTTTGGATGAGGGTAGGGTCGGTGAAGGGAGACAGAGACGGATAGCAAGCAGTCAGTCAAACCAAACCTCGGCCCCCCCCCCCCATTTCTCACCCACCTCACTTTTGACCCATATCTGTTTTTAAAAAAAACTTGATTAAGGAACAACTGCTGGTGGGGGTTTGATGGCGAGGGACTTGTGTAACCAACCGCAAGTGGCTCTGTGACCGCACGCAGGCTTCATAGTGAGACTCCGGGGGCGGCTGAGTTCTGAGAGATACAGCGGCTCAGCAACACCCTGGACCCGAAGATCACTTTCAGTTTTGTCCCAATGAGGATGGATAGGGAGAGATATTCACTTGCATCCACTTTTATACTTGCACTTACAACATTAATGTCCCTTCCACGCAGAAGGCATCACTCGCTGGTCGAACATTTGTGATATTTCTTTTGGTTTTGCATTTATTTCTCTTAGAAACAATTTCCAACCTCCCCCAGGTCACGCTGTTCTCTAAACTCCAGGTTTTAAAGGTGAACCTCCGGGCACGCTTCGAGATGTGGGCAGCACATCCTGTCCCCCAGCCCTTGTTACCTGGGGAGACCATTCATTCCTTCCCCCTCCTTTCACCACCCACTGCTGGGACACTGTGATGTGGGGGGATGGGGAATTGTATCTGTGCAGGCAACACCACCCCTCCCCCCCCCCCACCACCCAATAAAAACAAGTCACATCCAGGGTTTGTGTGAAAAAACGGGGAACAGCAATTTTGAATGCGCTGAGAAAGGACCGCAGCGAGGGAGCCTGAGCGCAGACAGGGGTGTTAAGGTTGACGGATGAACAGGACTAGGGATGAATTTTTCCAGCGACAGCTGTGACTGCTACCATTATCTTGACAGGTGTCAGTTAAGAATTACTGCTTGCTGGAGTCATTTCTCTAGCCCAGCTGTCTGCGTGTGAAAGAAATAACACTTTACCCTTGTCACTTTGTTAGTTCTCAGCTATCGCCACAAAATGAGCGGCGACGCACTAATCGATAACTAGTGTATTAGCAATTATTTTGCGCATTGATTTATGAATGGGAGCAGTTCCTCCTGTCCAGTTATTAGCAGCTGATTGAATGTGCCCGGTGCCCAGTTCAGGGTAGGTGTGTGTTCCCGGGGAGAGGCCAGGGCTCGACCAATCTGTGCCAGACGGCAGCTCCAAACCAAAACACAGCTCCATCATTCCAGGCAGTTAACACGGCAAGCTTCACTTTCACAAGGGATAGGTCTATACCTGTACTGTGTGTGTGCCTGGGTGCAGCTGTGTCTTTGTCCCTGTATGTGCAGACCTGCATGCCTGTATGTGTGTACCCATGTTGTTTGCTTACAGGTGTATGTGTGCATCTGCGTGTACCTATATGTGTACGTGTGGGTGCATTAGCATTGTGATGGGTGTATGTGCTGTCGTGTGACTATGGGAGTGTGTATATGTGTGTGTACGTGTATACCTGTGTGTATATTTACGTCTGTGTGGGCATGCCCTTGCTGCCTGCCTATGCAAGTGTGAATGTGTGCATGTGTACACGTGTGTGTGTACATGTGTGTGTGCACACATACCTGTATAGAGTGACTGTGTCTGTGTCTGTACCTGAGCATTTATGTCTGTGTCAGTGCTTTTCTGCACATCTGTCTGTGTGTGTGCGCCTGTATTTACATAAATGTGTATATATCCACACTTCACACTGACTAGTGTGCCTCATATTGGCCTTGCTGTCTCACACTGACTCCTATACCTCACATTGACTACTGTACCTCATACCAACCATTGTGCTTCACACCGACCACTGTGCCTCAGACTGACCATTATGCATAACACTGATCACTCTGTGTCATTCTGACTACTATACCACACACTGATCACTGTACCTGACTCTAAGTACTCAGTTCCACATTGATAGCTTTGTATCGCATTGGCCACTGGGCCTCACACTGACCACGGTGCCTCATACTGATCACTATGTATTTGTGCACTCATTTACTCACGTGAGTGCAAACTTATGTGTGCACCTGTGTATGTGTGAACCTCCAGTGAGAGATCGTCACAATCCACTGAACAATATTTGTTGGGGGGTGGAGTTCGGGAAGAGTGCAGAATTCGACCAGTCCAGCACTGTACTGCCCTTTGGGAAACTCCAAACAGAAGGAGTGGCTTTTGCATTCTCTCCACTGCACAAGGATTTCACTGTGAAATATACCCAGATTAAACAATCCTCGACCCTTCACCAGGGAGAACCTAGTTATCTATGATCACTATTTTTAAAACAAAAATCTTTTAAAAGGAGGTGCTCTTTGCTGTTTCTTATGTCGGAAAGTTTTTATTCATTGCATTGATTTACAACATCCTGCCTTCCTTTGTTTTCAATGGTGCTGACATTCCTACTGTAACACTTCTGAAAATGACGCCGCAGAAAATGCTGTCTGATGCTCTCAGGATGTGTTTTAGATAAAATCTCTTGTGTAAGTGGCATCTTCAATCAACTCCTATTTGATCTCTCAGTCCATTTATTATAAATTATTAAAATTTATATTTATCCAACTCTAATGAATTATTATCCAATGCTACACATCCAGCTGTTTCTCTTTTCTTTTTAACCTTGCTAAAAATAATCCCCAATGCATTCTCGGATATATTATTGCTGAACCTGTGATTTATGATATTGAATTGAAATAGTTATGCCTTTGATTTAGCACATGTAAGGTGTATCAGACTGAGGTTTAGTCAAAACTGATGCATTGCGCCTTTTACCTTGTGCCAAGTCAGAGCTCAATCCTGTCTCTGAGCCAGAAGATGGTGAATTCAAGCCTTACTCCAGTTTCACTTCAAAATAAACTTTTGATTGACGTTCCCATCCCCAGGTTGGGAGGATCGCATCAATAGTGGTGTGGCATCTTTCACACAAGGCATTAAACTAGTACATACTCTACGCCCTAAGATAGAATTAAGAGACCCATGGTGCTGTTTAAAAGAGCAGTTCTCCCCAGTGTTCCATGCCAATACCTAGCCCTCCACCAGCATTGGTAAAAAAGACTCTATCTCACTGGTGTTTGTGGAGCTTGCTAATTTTTAATTTGCTGCAGTATTCTGCGCATTAAAACAGCAAGTGGACTTCATTGGCTTGAAAGTGCATTGGTGTTCCTGAGGCCGTGAGCCTTTATTGTTACTTTTCATCCATGTCCATGCAGAATACCTGCAGGCCCAAAGTAATCTGGGTGTTAGTTGAGAGTGAAGTGGAAAATTATGGATGAATTCATCAAAAACAATGATACCACTTTTCTGCACCAAAATAAAATGACAAAGCAAAGCAAGGTGACAGCATCTCACAGAATGGATGTTGTTGCTTATCATCATGCCACTATAAATATTGAAAACATTAACCATTTGTCCCCTCTTCAGCAGCACCATTAGGCATAAAGTGAAACAACTACAAAATAGATCCCAAAAAAGAAACAAAAGCCCGGGATACATGTGAATGTGTAAAATGATAACTAATTTTTCTTCAGTCATTCTCGAGACTGAATATTGTTAGGAGTCCAAATGCCAACTTAAGGATGAGTAAAAGTTCAATGTTTGCACATCAACATTGTTTGAAAGCCTTGATGGCCGAATGTTTGCTTTGTTCACAATTATGCTTCAGAATGATAAACATGATGTTTCTAAATTAATTTACAATTTTCTTACAAGTAGAACTCTGCATTCAAAGATTCTGCCTATTCACAGAATTCAAATCCTGAGATTGATATCTTTTTGTAAGGTTTTTTTATTAATGGTCTAAGGCACTTCGATGGAGTTAAGATGCAGATTAGCCATGCTATAATTGACTGGCAGAACAGGCTAAAGGGGCAGAATGATCTCCTACTATTTCTAGAATCTACTATTCACTTTGCATGCATTTTACTATGCATACAATAAATAGTATGACTCAAATATTCTGCAGGTTTAGATATTTTCAAAAATTCTACTTTATGCAGCTCAATGGTAAAAATATTCTGTGATTTTTTTTGGATATAGTTCTCGTGTTGGTAAGCATTTTTCTTTCAAAAAGCTCTGAAGTGCTAAATGCAAGAGAAGCACAGGTAGCTAAGTAAACCAATGTATCTGAGGCCCATTGCAGAACTGGTCCTGTAAATTATAAGGCTTAGCACGTGCAAGAGCTTGGCGCATACCGAAAATTACTTGGCATACGTCAAGCACAGACATACACTACGCCTAACAATTTACTTCAGAATTTTTTAATACTCTTAGTTCCCTGGGGTGTAAGTAGCAACAGTACTTCCACATCTGCAGTTTGTGAAACATTAAGTATTGCCAGAATGAGCTGCTAATACGTATTTATTTTCTCGTTTCGCTTGCGCTGAACAAATATAAACAAGGTTTTTCTCAAAAGGAGTAATCTTTTACCTCTGTAGATTCCTCCTTCTTCTTTTAACTGCCGCTTCAATGTGCATGGATTAATGATGTACTGAGGTCTAACTGCTCAGTGACAAGGAGTGGCGAGGGGGTTAAGTGCAGTGGGGCGGTGTATGCTTAGATTTTTGGATTGGAATGAAATGTATTTGTGCTTGCTGTGTTTCTTTAGTGAGGAAATGGCGACACAGTAGTAATGTCACTACCACTTCAGGAAATTCCGTCTAATGCTCTTGGAGTACAGGTTCAAATCCCACCATGGTATCTGTTAGAATGTAAATTCTATCTATAAATCTGTGACCATGGCAGCTGTCATCAGTTATTGTAGAAGTGGATTGTTCACTAATTATCCTCAAGAGAAGGAAATCCACCATCTTATTTTGGTCCAGCCTGAATGTGACTCTAAATGAACAGTTCTGAGGAAGGATCACTGGACCCGAAACGTCAACTCTGTTTTTTCCTTCACAGATGCTGCCAGACCTGCTGGGCTTTTCCAGCAACTCTTTTTTTGTTCCTAAATGAACAGCAATTTAGTTAACACTTAATTATATTCTGAAATGGCCTAGCCAGCTATTCAGCTCAAGGCCTGTTAGTGATGGGTGACAATTGCTGGCCTAATCAGCAATGCCCACATTCTATGATAGAAAAAAGGGAAAAAGAAGTTGTTAAAGATATTTAAAAATATATTAAATACAGAAATCTGCCCCTTAGCCTGTTGATTTGGTAAAGTTTTAATGTTCTAAATTTGTTGCTGTTCAGAACATCATGATAATTCCTCCAGTAGCTCAGTGTGTGATTGCATTTTATTGTGTGTATGAACAGAAATCCACACTGATTAGCAAATCTCAGGTTGATACCAAGTCTATTCACAATTCCTGGTGTCAGAGATGCAAGAGGGTTTGATGGTGAACCTCAATGCTTCTGAACTGTTTGGCATGAGCTGGATGGGAATGAGCAAAGCTCCTTCTCTAGATGACATCCAGTAACTCCTGTTCATACAGAGTTGAAACAGAAGTTAATGGATAGGATCAGGACACTCTCTACCACTGCTGGATAACCCATTGCCTACAGTTCAAAACCAACTAACCTACTCCCCTTAGCTGATGGAGATTATCCCCTCAGTGAACCATAACCCAACATAAGCCTCAGTATTCTTGAGAAGGGATGGGAGACAAGCAAGATAGTGAGAATAAAGGCTTCTGTTCACTCACAGCAATAGAAAAATAAATGTGAAATATTAAAAAGCTCCGAGGTCATTAAATGAAAATGTCTTAAATTGTATTGGGCTGGCGTTAAACAGCAGCCAGTGTGGATCCCAAAGTAGCATGAATTGGAAAATTGGCTTCTTTAAGCTTGGAGAAAGATTGCAATCAAAACTGTACATCATTTTCATGTTTACATGCACTTGAAGCTCAACGAGTAGCCTCTGACAAACCTATTGAAGGTTAAGGTCCACTATCTGAAATATTTTACCAACAAATTTAACTATGCATTCCAGATGAGTGGTTTACTCATCCCAGGGTGCTACGTAAGTTGTGCATAATTACATTGAATTTACAGCAGAGAATTAGGCCATTCTTCTCAACACATCTGCGGCAATGTTTATGCTTCATGAGCTTCTTGTCCTACTTCATCCAACTCAGTTAACATATGCTACCTCTCCTTTATCTCTCATGTGTTTACCTAGTTCCCCCTTCAAGCTACTTGCACGAGACAGCATGTTCACATTCTCACTACTCTCTTGTCATTGAAGCTTTAATTGAATTCCTTATTGGATTTATTAGTGACCGCTGCATATTTATGGTGTCTTACTTTGTACTTTCACTCAAGTGGAAACATCTCCTCTATCTCCCCTATAATATCTCACCTATAATATCTCCCCTATCAAATGCGTTTGTAATATTAAAAGCTCTTTATTCAGTCACTCCCCAGCCTTTTCTTTCCTAGATTAAACAGCCTTGGCCTATTCACTCTATCTTGATGAGAATATTCTCTTGATTCTTGTATGATCCTTGTAAATCATTTTTGCACTTTCTCCAGTTCCTGCTTATGTCCTCTTTCTATGGTTTACAAAATATGTAACCCAGAATGGGGCATACAACTTGCACATTACGAATGGAAGTAATTTGCTTTTCTTGCATGTCTAAGCACGTGAGAAAGCAAAGCTGCTTGATAGTAGTCCAAGAAATCAAAGTGGTCTTGATCAGAAACTTTGGAAAGGAAGATATTTGCAGGACCACGGGAAAAGAGCAGGAGAGTGGGACTAATTAGACAGCAGTTTTAAAGTGTCAGCAGAGGTATAATGGACCAAATAGCCTCCTTCTGTGCTATAAAACTCGATGATATTCTAAACTCTTCCACAGTGATTGAGCCTTTGTTCAAACGTAAATTTTTATTTTAGCCCTAAACTCAGAAAGAAGAGTAATGAAGGTTAAATATCAGCCGACTACAATGTTATAAAGCTATGTGACATTCACCAGAATCTGCAGGCTGGACTAATACTGTTATCTGTGCATCCACTGATGTCAACAAGATTGGCCACAAATCAATATCATTGTACTTTCTAATGGCTTCCCATTTAAAGGTAGAAACCGTGACAGAGAATGGAAGCCTCTGTTCCCTCATAGCATTGGATAGAGTGCTGCATAATGTGGTAAAATGTTGTGGATTACCTGTAGATTGTTCTTAAAATGCAGCTTTGGATTGAATTGGAGTTATACTGCAGCTGGCACGATTTTCATGTTCCTGCACATCTGGGGCTCCGTGGGTGGCACTCTTGCCTCTGCATTGGACAGTTTTGGTTAGTCTCACTTCCAAGAGACTTGTGCACATTATCCAGTTTGACACATCCGTGTGGTACTGACATTTCTGTGCAGTACATTGTTGGAGGTTTTGTCTGTCGGATGTGATTTATACTGAGGCTGTATCTGTCTTCTGAGGTAGACACAAAAGATCCAATATTAGTATTTGGGGAGAAGCAGGGCATTGTCCCTGGTGAGCTCTTTATATATTTTAGGCTGCTGTGTATTTGGAGTAGACTAGTTTCAAAAAGTACTTCATTAGTTGTAGAGTGCTTTGGGATATCTTACAGTTATGAACGGTGCTACATAAATGCAACTCATTCCTTTTGCATAAATGCAAAAGCTTCAGTATAACCACAGCCTAAAAATGACGCAACAAGCATTGGAGTGCAGACAGTCTATCCTTGCTGACAACAATACAGAAAGACATGGGTTAAGTGCTGAATACAGGCTCAGCAATGACTGGCAAGCCAGGCCATCATTAATCTCAACGAATTGATAATCTGAAATAATCTTTCGCAGCGCTTGTGTCGCTTTCTGTATAAATGTGCCTTGCTTATCCAGCAATTTTATTAATACCATACAGCAGAATTTGCCATTGATAAATCTGTCTGGGATTATCAAATCATCAGTTTATCCATTGCATCATTTATGTGTATATATAAATAGTTGTAAAAAATCAGCGTTGGGATGAAGAAATAAAACAATGGACTGGAAGGACAATCTTCATTGTTAACCAGAATTTCTAATCAATTGGCACCTTTTTTTAAATTATTTGAAACTGATGGTTTGTGATCTGGCGTAGAATGATCTATTTTTTTAATCACCTCAGGTGCAAAGGTGGCTCGAACTAACAAAATTCAGAAGTGCTTTATTTTTCACACGAAACAGTTGCCATATTGCTGATAACATTTTGAAAAGCAATGAATACAATTTTAGGACAATAGTTTGCCCACATGATAACATGCCTCGGATTGCATACAGCCTGGTGTATAGCCATTTGTCCTTGAAACTGACTACAGTTTTCTGGTACTAACAGTATAGTGTGGAGTTGGGGGCATTGGTATTAGCAGGGAGCTAAAGGCTAATATCTATTTAATACATAGCTTAAAAGCACCATTCTGTACAATTATTTTTCAACCTTCAAACAATTTCACTGAACTGCTGCAACCTTAGGTAGATGTGCATTGAATTTTACAATTAAAGATTGTGGCAGGTTGATGAATTTGACAGGTGTTTTACACCAGTGGCACTTTGAAAATGGTTTTAGTGTTAGTTGTGGCTGATTGTGATAATGGGCACTGTGTTTATTTTACTGAGGGTCTCATTAGAATTGCCTCTTTCACCAGAAACTCATCCCACACAATGTCATTAATGCTTGTGGCGTTAAAGACTTCACGTCTTTTTATGCAGAGCTTGTCCTATGAGTTGAAAGATCTCGATGTTGTGTTTTGTTCCATTAACAACACTCTTATTATGGCAACAGATTCTCACTACCGTGATGCTCAGCTTAATATTTTACTTCATAAAATACATTGTTTAAAGGCAGTGAAGAATTGTTTATTAAATTGCATCTTTTGCTTATGTGTTTTAGGATAAGATGGAACTGTGAAAATGTACTGCACATCAGTGAATGTGTAAAAGCTTCAAATCTTTTTAATTTATCTCTGCAAGAGAGTTGTCCTATTGAAAATAACTTGGTTTTATCATGTAAAATGTTTAAAGTCTATTGTCCATTTACACAATCCATGAATGAGAAGCAGATTAATTGTCCTAACCCTTATCACTACACATTGTCTAATCTAACCAACAAAAAAATGTTACCATACCACTCTTTCTGTGCTCTTTTTTCTCTAACCTGTCAGCAAGGAGCATGTGAAGAAGCTACACCTTTGGAAGATAATTCTGTCTTGTCTAGCCTCTCACCTTGAGCCTTTTCTGAACTTGAACTCATGCAAAGCTTTGCTGCCTGTATCTTTACTCACGCTACTTTCTGTGAATCCTTTACATCTTTGCTCACTGGCATACATTGACTTTTGGACCAGCGCCATCTCGCTTTTAAAAAGTCAAGTCCCTGTGTTCAAATCTCTTGCCCCTTCAGAAACCTGTAACCTTATTTAGCTCTGCGACCCTTCGCAATCTCTACACTCCTCCAATTCTGACCTTTTGCAAACCCTTCATTTTTCTCACTGTTGCATCATTGCCAATCATAGTTTCAGCTGCCTAAGGCCTGGAATTTTCTCCCTCATCATCTCCACCCTTCTACCACTCTTCCATAACTTAGGATACTCCTTAAAATTACCTCATTCCCAATATCTCATTAAGTGATACAACATTGAATTTTGATTGATGATGATTACTGAATGTGTCATTTCAGAGATTTCTATCATTGATCTATGACAAAATTGTGAAGTCTTGATATTGTTCTGGAGATGCTGACTTGGTTCTCAAATTTCTACTTTGACTGTGTGATCTGATGAGCAGTGGAGCAAAGGGGCATGCACTGACCCTTCAAATATAAAGACCTGTGTCTTTTGTGCAGTTCTGCCACAGAACTCCAACTGGTAAAGTAAACCATGTCTCAATGAACAGTACTGTTTCCTGATTAAGGAGATTGTGGATTCAGGCTCTATTCTAGAGACTTGTAATGCAAAATGTCTGCTGACACTCCATTGCACTGAGGGCTGAGGGAATGGTGCATTGTCAAAGGTGTCACCTTTTGGGTGGAATGTTAACCTGTCCACCCTCTGAGTTTGCCATAAAAATTTCTAGAGTCATCATTTTGAAGAAGAACAAGAAGGGTTCTTCCCAGTGTCTTGACCAATTTTATCCCTCAGCCAGTATCACCTATAAAAAGATTATCTGGTCATTACAATTTGTGGAATCATTCTGTGTGCAAATTAGTTGCCAGAAATACTGGATTATGACAGTGACCACACTTCAGAAATAATTTAATCGCCACTTTGGTTCATCTGAGATTGTGAAAGGCACCACAAAAGTCCTTTTCTTATCAAACAGTCTTGTTGGATGCTTTCTCAGGAATAACTTCAGTTGCAGCATAGCTGTCTGGGATGTCCTGAGGTTGTCATAAGTGCTATATAAATGCAAGCATATATCCAAAGTCGCCTGCAATGCCATAACTGCATACAAATACATTTTCTGTGAGTATGATTGATGGACATAGAAGGCCCTTCTTTAAATTGGGAACTTGTAAATCCTCTATGCTACTTGTGAACACAGAGAGCATAGGAAATAGGAACAGGAGTAGGGCATTTGGCTATTGAGCCCAATCTGCCATTCAACATGATTATGGCTGATCTTCCATCTCAACGCCATACTCATGCTCTCTACCCATGCTCCTTGACACTGTTTGCATCTATAAATCTATTTCCTTCTTAAAAATATTCAGTCGCCTGGCTTTCTGTGGTAGAGAATTCTGCAGGCTCACCACCCTGTGAGAGAAAAAAATTCACTTCAGTTCAGTTAGGAGTGCCCCCCCCCCCCCATAGCCAGAGACTGTAACCTACTGTCTGAACCTATCCTCCCCTTACCACTCCTGGTCAGGGGAAACATCATTCCTGTATCCCTCTCTGAGTTTTATATGATTCATTGTCAATGAGATACCCTCTCGTTCTTCATTTTTAGTAGCCCTACAGGGTTTTAAGAAGGCTGTATGTCTGATAAGGCCCACAAATGCCAAACGGTGTGGACCATTTCTGGATTGTGTGGTACACATGGATGGTAATGTCTACAGAAGGAAGCTATTTCTTAGGTTCTGAGTTATGACCGAGGCAGATTCAAACCATGTGACTTCCTGGGTGTGCACAGGCAGTCAAGGTAAGGGGTCAGCTGAAGCCTGAACCATGTCTATACCTCTTTACAGCCAACAAGAAAAGATAATTCATGAGAAATACTTAATAGGATGCTGAAATTACAATTATTATTGGTGCCCTTTCCAGGATACTTGATCCAAGACATTTAATACCAACTTGAAATCCTGAAGGTCTATTTAAAATCCATGTTCTTTACATTTAGGCATCCTGTACAGCAGGGCTGCAGCAATTAGAGGGCTTACAAGTCTCTGACTTAAAGGAGCACCTCTATTTCCATTAATCACATGCACAATAAAATGTATGAGGATGCAGCTGTGAAATTCAGGCATTGCCGACTACAGTGGAGGCAGCTTGTATTTAATAGCACCTACGACAATCTCAATACATTCTAAAGCACTGTATAGCCAATAAGGTGCTTTTGAAGTGTAGTCACTAAGGAAATGTAACAATGACCAAATAATGCTTTCATTTTTAAAAATGTTGGTTGAGGAATAAATATTAGCTCCTGGGTACTTGGGAGGACTCTCCTACTCATCACTAAAATAGAGCTGCTGGAGTTTGTGGCACAATGGTAATATTACTGGACTAGTAATCCTAAACCCAGGTTAATGCACTGAAGGCAGGGGTTCAAAACCATGGCTGATAGTGAAATTTGAATTCAATAAAAACCTGGAATAAAAGGCTAGTCTATTAGTGATTGCAATATGTGCTGGTCTTTCCTGTGACACCCACATCCATTTATTAATAAAATAAAATCATTATAAGTCCAACTGATAGGTCTTCTGATTTAGCGTCTCATTCAAAAGGTGGCACTGCTGACAGTGCGGCATCCCTTCAGTACTGCAATGGGAGTGTCAGCCTTGATTGTTTGCTCAGCTCTCTTGAGTGGAATTTGAACCAACAATATTCTGAGTCAGTGGCAAAAGCTACATTAGATAGTATGGGGGTTTTCCAGAAATTGATGTGATTGCTATCATCTTGTATCATTTCCCATTTAGTCTGCAGTCCCTGTAGGGATTGTCCCCTTTGGGGACAATCAAACCACACAATGCTACCAGTTGTCTTATGTCATTTTTGCATACTTCTTGCTTTACTTTGCACAAAAAACAAATATATATGAAGTGCATATCAACATCAAAGTAACAGCATAGCACAAAATGCCTCAAAATATTCCAAAACTCCAGCATGTAACCCTATTCCATTCTTTCCTCCATCCAGGAGATTACAGTATATTAGTTTTAGATTTCTTTTCATTCATTGGAACCCTTTGCCAAGATCTGGATTTATTGCCCATCCCTAAATTGCCTTTGACAAGAAGGTGTTGAGCTCTACTAATAGAATTTGGACTCTGTATTAAACCCCAGAGTAAGAAAATTCTTGTTGGGAATAACCTATTGACAGAAAGGACAACTAACAAGATTTATTGGACAGCAAAGATTAATGCTTAACATTTCATTATTTGAGATATTGTATGACACACAGTTTCACTACAAGTTGATCTGTCTTTCTGTGGATCCCAGGACTTCTGGTGACTGTGCTTCCCGGTTCTTGAACCTGGTTTCTTGGCTCACAACATTCTTTGAGATTTTAACTTAGTCAGCTTAACTAACATACATGCAAACCTCTTTTCAAAGGTCAATTCTAATATCCTATCTGCCTCAACTACTGCAGCTGCATAATTCAGACCTCCTTGGGAGTACTTTATCTCTCTTCTTCTCTCTCTCAAACTGTACACTTCACCACTACTGCTGACTGCTGTCTGCTAAAAATTGCTACCTAAGAAAGACTAGTCACTTTTTCTTGATGTAATCATCTTTGGCCCTAATACTGGATTCAAATACTGATCTAGATTTCATACTGCAAAGCCACAAACTTGACAATTAATTTAGTCTCCTATGTATTACTTACAGCAAACTCCCAAACCTATGAGAATTAGCCATCAACTGCCAATATCCCTGGCAAGTGCAAATATCATACTAAGTGTCAACTACTAACTCCTAGATTTCTGTCCTGGCAAGAGCCCAAATTAAAAGTGTCCTATCCCCTGACAAGTACAGAGACTCCTGATTAGTATTTTACCTGCAGAATGTGTATAGAAGTATCTTTTGCATTGTGTCCAAGTCTAAGTATCTGTGTCGACAAAACTAATAGCTTTAAGCCAAATATTTACGAGGCTTGATCAATGGGAAGAGTACTCATAGTTTCCCTGCAACAACCTAATATTAATTTGTACCCTATACCTACAAAAGTTGACCAAGGTGAAGAGTCCTCATATCTTCCCTATCACAACTGAACCTCAACTTATACCTGCAGAACTCAGTATTTCCAGCCAATTCATAACCCATCAAATGGCTTTTATTTACTACTAATGCTGGACTCATTGGAACCCAATTGCACGAAATGAATTCACTCCTATATTTTGTTTTACCCAAAAGCCACATTACAACATTTGACAGTTAAAAGAAATTCCAACTTAATGACTTCTTAACAAAGTCTCAATAGTATACAAAAATTAAGGCTTTCCAGCACTAATTTATGTACAGAACAATTCAATATATGTAGCTTTATTAATTAAACAAATGTGCCAATGGGGTGAAGTCTAGCACCGCTTTCTTGAACCACAGATGCCCATGTGTTACACCAACACTACTGTTTGGGAAGGAGTTGCATGATTTTGACCCAGCAACAGCGGACTGAGTGATGGAAAATATAATTCCAAGTCATAATGATGTGTGACTTGGGACAAACTTGCAGATGGTGGTGTTCTCATGCACTTACTATGTTTGTCTTTCCAAGTGGGAGAGTTTGCAGATTGGGAGAGACACGGAGTGCGAATCTAGCAATGAAAACTGCATTATATGAAATTGTAAATCTTTAATTATGATAACTCCAGTGAGTTTGCACAACCAGGAAGCAAAATAATTATGGAGTAAGAGATACAGTGGCTATGACATGAGAATCTGAGAATTTTCCTTTCTTGATTTTGAGATAAATGTTATCAGTCAGGCAAGCCATCTGGGGCTCTTGTTTAAGGTCTCTTCTGAAGGTCAGTAACCCTGCAAAATGGTATCCTTCATAATGTTGTACTTCTTAAAAATAAATTCATCCATGGCATATAGACGTAGCTAGCTGGGCCACTGTTTATTGCCCATCCCTGGTAGCCCTAGAGAAGGTGGGGGTGAGCTGCCTTCTTAAACTGCTGGAGTCCATTTGCTATAGATAGACCTACAATGTCATTAAGATTTTGACCCAGCAACACTGAAGGAACAGAAATATATTTCCAAGTCTGATCGCCTGAGGCGAACATGCAAGTGATGTTGATCCCAGACCACTGCCCTCAGCCTTCTGAATGATAGTGGTTGTGGGTTTGGATGTTACTATCTAAAAGAGCCGTGGTCAATTTATGCATGCATCTGGTAGATGGTCTATACTGTTGATGCTCAGTGTTGGTTGTTCAGCGAGTGAATATTTGTGAATGTCATGTCAATCAAGTTGGCTGCTTTGTCCTGGATGGTGTCAAGCTTCTTGAGTGTTGTTGGTGCTGTACTCATCCATACACTTGATGTGTGCTTTTTAGATGGTGGACAACTTTGGGGAGTCAGGAAGCGAGTTGCTCATAGCAAGGTTCTTAGCCCCTGGCCTGCTATTGTAGCCACAGTATTTATATGGCTATTCCAGTTCAGTTTCTGATCAATGGTAACCCCCACGATGTTGATAGAGAGATTTCAGTGATACCATTGAATGTCAAAGGGTGATAGTTAGCTTATTTCTTGGAGACAGTCACTCTCAGAATGCCTGGTACTTGTGTAGTGTGAATGTTATTTGCCACTTGTGGGCCCAAACCTGGATATTGTCCAAATCTTAATGTATTTGGACATGGGCAGCTTCAGAAGGAGTATCTGAGGATTTACATATGCTGAACGTTGGGAAATTGTTGACATATGTACCACCTCTGATCCTATTTTGCAGGGAAGGTCATTGATAAAGCAGATGAAGTTGGTTGGTCTCAGACCTAGGACTCTCGCCTCACCCCTTGAATCCAGCTGTTTTGTCCATGTTTGAACAAAGGCTTTAATGAGGTGTTGGTGATAGTGTGAACTTGTAGCTAAGTGATGTGTGACAGATTCAAAGTGGATCACAAATTTGTCTAAATGACATCCACTTACACCTTTTAATCTAATAGTATCCTGGAAGAAAGTTCACATAACAGTATTGGTGAAAATCACTCAGTTTTTGTATTACCCCCATCCCAGGCCCCAAGAAGACCTTCCACATCAAACAGATGTTCACCTGCACATCTGCTAATGTGGTATACTGTATCCGCTGTTCCCGTTGTGGCCTCCTCTACATCGGGGAAACCAAGCGGAGGCTTTGCAGAACATCTACGCTCAGTTCCCAACAAACAACTACACCTCCCAGTCGCGAACCATTTCAACTCGCACCCCCCCCCCCCCCACCCCACAACTCTTCGGACGACATGTCCATCTTGGGCCTCCTTCATTGCCACAATGATGCCACCCGAAAGCTGCAGGAACAGCATCTCATATTTCGCTTGGGAACCCTGCAACCCAAGGGTATCAATGTGGACTTCACAAGCTTCAAAATCTCCCTTCCCCCGATGACAGCCCAAAACCAGCCCAGCTAGTCCCCACCTCCCTAACCATTCCTCCCACCTCAAGCCCCACCCCCATCTCCTACACACTAACCTCATCCCGCCTCCTTGACCTGTCCATCCTCCCTGGACTGACCTATCCCCCACTTAAATCCCCACCTACATTCACCTTCACTGGTTCTAACCCCGCCTCTTTGACCTGTCTGTCTCCTCTCAACCTATCTTCTCCTTTATCCATCTTCTATCCGCCTCCCCCTCTCTCCCTATTTATTTCAGAATCCCCTTCCCCTCCCCCATTTCTGAAGAAGGGTCTAGACCCGAAATGTCAATTTCCCTGCTCCTCTGATGCTGCTTGGCCTGCTGTGTTCATCCAGCTCCATAACGTTTTATCTCAGTTTTTGTATTGTTCTTTTTAATAGGATTTCAGGTCCAGGCACACTGAAGTGTTTGGATCAAACCAAATCTGCTGAATAACACCCTTTACCTGGTTGAATTAGATGTGTTGAAATGTTCAGAATGGGTAACAAGGGAAGCAGAATAAATATTCTTAATTTGAGACTTCATTCATGATAGGAACAAGGAAAAATATTGATGCTATTGCCTTCCATCAGTTGGCACACTGCTTAGGATATTTAAAAAGGTGAAATACACATGAAAATACAAAGGAACAGTTACTTGTGTCAGATGTAGCAACATGGTATGTTTGCTACTCTTAAAGGTGTTGGCATTGTATTTATGCATAATTGACAATTATGTTTAAAAATAGTGTTTTATTTCTGATCAGGACTGAGTAAGGGGAAATATCTTCGCTTGGATTTGAATGCTCAGTCATTGAGCCTCTTCCAGACACAGATATGGATAGATTTTTGGACGTTAATGCAATCAAGGAATATGGAGACCAGTTGGAGGAATGTGGAATTGATGTGGAAAATCAGCCATTATTTTGTTTTGTGGTGAAGCAGGCTTGGAACGGCTGTTCAGTTTATTCCTGCTCCTATTTCTTATATTTTATCCAGTAATTCCTTTCGGAGAAGCAAAATTCGGCTTTAATGAAAAGCAAGATTAAGCCATGTGTTGAACAGATTCCTGAGGAGCTCTTGTCCGAGCTGTATTTTGCCTTCATTATGCGGGAATCGGGTGGGAACCAGGTTCAGTTGTCATTCTTCTCAGTCAACATGCTGTTAAAGTTTAAGAATGGGGTCTTTTTCTTCTTAATGTTCATAATCAAAGGCTGCTCTGGAACTGACTACAAAACCCAATATTAAACTCGCCAGTACGCTTCTTCAGACCAGTGGTTAGCAAGATCTGATGTATCGGAAAAAGGTGTGTGAGGCCTGCAGTGTGAAAGCGATTTGAGAATACATCCTTAAACGAGGCAGTGGTTGGCACTTGTTGAATCACATGTACCAGCCCAAGCATACACCAACGCAAAGAAAGAGAAAACTGGGAAAATAATTAAGTCGAGCTCTTTCTACTGCCAGATTTTGGTATGATTTACTGCTGCTGGGAAAACTGCGGTGAACTGAGCCGCGTTGCCAATAGACAACGAACAGGGGACGATTGTCAGAAGTACCATCAACTGCAGCAACAACAGTGGCCACTGCCTTGAATTTCTTTATCCACTCCTTTCAAGTAGCGTTACAAGGCCTTTGTGACATGAGTATGACTGCCACATCTCGCCTTTTTGTCGGACCTTTAAGATAGTAAAGTGCCTTAAGATGCTTCACGGAGCAATTATCAAACCGAGTTTGATATTGAGCCACATTAAGACTTGCTGACCAAAGGTTTTTGTCAAAGAGGCAGGTTTTAAGGAACATTGAAGGAGGGGGTTAGGGACAGAATTGTCGTTAGGGTCGAGGCAGCTGACAGCATGGAAGTTGTGGATGTTCAGGAGACTAGAATTTGAGTGGTACAGGGGTCTCGGAGGAATTCACAGTTGTTTGCAGTTGGTTTAGCCCCTCCTTTCTCCAGTCCCCACCCTGGTAAAATATAAATAAAAATTTGTTTCTAAAAGGTTGTTGCCTTCCATTGATTCACTGAACATAAATGTGGCATGGTTTGAACTTTAACAACGTTTTAAAATAAATGTTGGAATGGCCCAAAAATAGGAGACTGATTGGGATCTGTGAAAATTTCCTTTGACGTTTCTTTCAGAGACTATGGCTGTGTTGGCTGTAGCAGAGTGAAACCAGATTGTACCCTCTTGTGTTATTATGCGTTTGCAATCATTGCATCTCAATTGTTAGTTTCCTTTTCCGCATGTATTTAAGTTTTATTGCAGTGCAGTAGCTGGGCTTGAGTCTTGCACCTAAGTCAATACAATTAAACAGTGAACACTGGTTGGATGTTTCGAGACTGTGCGAAATTGACCTGAAACTGACGAATTGAATTGCTGGATACCAAAGAAAGGGCCGCAGTGGCCTTAAGCTGTCGTGTCTGTTTTCCACTGTGAGTGAAACAATGTGCGTGACCGGCCTCTGAGAGTACAAGCGCCAACAGAGTTGTTGGTTTCAAGCAATCGTCGGCATTGCATGTATCCTGGAAGCAGTTAAAATGTAAAAAAAAAGTCTGCAAACCTAATCAATCATTTCAGAATACGCCATAAGCATCAGGAGTCAGCAAAGCCTATGACTGAACACACCCTCTTTTTTTTTTATGGAGTGTTGGTGCTAATAAAGGACAGCTTATTACCAAGGCAAAGACCAAAGCTTGGGTGAGGTCAACCATGACTGGTAGTCATCAGTCATTCTTAATGATACTTTTCCCCCTGCTTTTCAGAGTGGGATTCTGACCAGAGTGCAAATCATTTGGGGTCATCTGCAGTTCATGTACCCACAGATGGTTAAGTTTTTAAAAGACACTGAAGAGTGTAATTTTCTATATTTATATATATACTTTTCAGATGAAAGTGTATAAGATTTATGTTACCGAATCTAGTGCCCCTTCCTTTTGTCGACAGTTTTTTTTAATTCCTGTACTTCCGTGGGTTGAAAGAATTCCCCTGGTGCCTTGCTTCTAATGATCACGTTTGATCTTTTATAGTTGATAAATGTGAGCTTAATGGGATTTTAGTTCCTTCCGAAACTTCCCTGGGAGAAGCCAGCGATTTATTGACATATGTCTGTTCATCGCTTTCAGGATTACCTCACAAATCCCCTTTTCAGAGAAGTTGCGGTGCCTGTCCAAGGACAAGTCTGAAAATGAAAGAAGGCTTTCATTTGCATTTGCCACTGTACCAAGTCTTAAGTTCTGTAGCTTTAGTTTCACTCCCATTGGCTACCTCATTCAGCCCCTGATTCACTCCAGATTATATCACGTAAGCCATCTATCAGGCGTTTTGTTATCTGTTTCTGGGCAGCTCAGACTTTAAGTCCCTGACCACAGCTACAGCTTAAAATGATTAATAATTCAAAGATGCGCCTCTTTATTTATTTGCAGATTAGTGCAAGTTGTTCTGCGCAGAGGGAAGCGCAGTGTGGTGATAATTCTGTCCAGCCCGAGACTAAACTCACAAAAAATGTTAAAACCTATCTTTCACCGTCTGCTGAAACTAAATCCTGATGGCACCGTCTTGCTAGCTGCGAGAAGTTGATTTCCTCTTTGCAGCAGAGTCGTACATCACCATCCCTCCCAGTTGCAGTGTCAGCCCTTGACAGAATGACATGTGTCATTTATCAAAGGAGCCAGGTCAGGCCTTGGGAAAGAGTGCATAACAAAAGCCTGAGAGAGTTCATTTTTGCCGTCTTCTGCTACCCCCCTTGAGTGCCTCATGGCTTGTGTGCTGTTTTCTGTCTTCACAATTTTACTGTATGTCAACTTTAGCCATGTTAAATAAGTTTAGCTTATTGAAGGGTGATTACATGATTTGCAAATTAAAAGCAACTGCTTCGTGAGGAGGGAAAGGAGATGGCTTACATGAGTTTTTTTTTGTTTCTTCTCTTAAAATTACTTCGTGTTTACTTATTGCAATACTGGCATGAAGCTTTGATGTGTAAAAAAAAGCACAGAAAAAACCAGTCATGGTGTAAACCATGCATGATAATACAAAGTTATATTGTGCTCGCTTTACATTTTGTACGCAAAACAGAGAGGTTTGATGGGGACTGAAATTCCTTTATAATGCTTGGATGATAAATGTAGCACAGACTCTCTGATGTTGATGGCAATATGTGCTCACTCAGTTTAGTCTTTGGGCTGGATTTTATGCAGTGTCTACTGGAAGAGAACATGGCATCTGGAGCCACATAATCAAAAGAGAGGCTCTACATCAGTCTCATTAATGAGTGTAATTGACACCCATTATCCCTAATGCCATTGCAATCAGTGATGGCCCAGGGACTAAATTAAGTCGCACAGCTTTTCCGGGTTTCCCAGCAGAGGTGGGGTCCCCTTTGCCTGTGCCCATGCTCAATTGGGGTAACCTGCATTGAAGGAGGGGTGAACAATGGATTTATCTCTGACTAACCCACCACACTCCTGCCATCAACCTGTTACTCCCATCCCTCCTTTGCCCACTCGTACCATGATAATCCTGGAGCTCGAGCAGGCAGAGTAATGATGGGCAAGCTGTTCTCAGTGGGGCATGACCTCCACCACTGGTGACCTCAGTCATGGGGAAGGCCCAATGGTGGTCAGTGAGTGCCTGATTTCATTACTCGCACAGAACTGCTGGGGGTCCCGTGCACATTCTCCAACCAATGGGCGAGACCACCATCAGTTTGGTGCCATCCTGATCTACATGTAAGCCTTGATGACTCTCTTGCTGTAGATCTCCCTATATTTACTGAGCACTACTCTAAATGCAGACTATGTCTTACTGCAATATGCTAAGAATATTATTTTTAAACAGGTAAAAACTCCAAACTGGAACCAAAAATTTAGGTAGACTCCAGTAATGTTGGAAACATTGTGTGCCGTTGTTTCCGTTCATCTCCTGTTAGCATGGCTTTATTTTAAAACCTGGCTCACTGTGCAATAGAATACTCTCAATGTGTCTCACATCTGGGTATGCGTGTCATAAATATGTAGAAACATTTCCTCCATGGAAGGGACTGCAGGCTGTGGTTCTCTATGCCCTCAGTAGTAACCCAGTATTTGCTGTCACTAGGAGGGATTGCATTGTATATTTATTTGGAATGTGATCTGCTAATCACTTACACAGGAAAATGCTGGAGAATGTCAATAACTAAGCTGTGAACTATCATTATGTATTGATAGTAACCACTGTCTGACTGGACAGACATTGTCTCAACCCTCTTCCAACTAAACAACTATACTTAAAATATCTGCCTTTAAAACAGACAAGCTCCTAGAGAGGCCAAACCCAATAATGGGAAATGATTTGCATCAACAGTCAATTCCAACACAGCTATTCGTGATTTTTTAAGCGTTTTCTTTATTTTGGCTGAAACAGAATTGATCCATTTCCAGAATCACTTTTGTCATGGTTTGAGTGGTTTATACATCAAGAACTGATGCATTCTCGACAAAAGATTAAATTAATTTTTATTTGACGAACATGGTCCAGGTGCTTCATTAATGACCTCTCCCCCCCTAAGGTCAGAAGTGGAATGTTCGCTGATGTTTGCATAATATTTAACACTGTTTATGACTCCACAAATGTTGAAGCAGTCCACATCCAAATGCAACAAGGCACAGACAGTATTCATGAACCACCTGTTCCACAGGTCTGTAATAACATGGCTGAACAGATTGATTCAAAAATAGTTCTTTTCAGGTTTGGTTGGGCTGACAAGTTGCAAGTAATTCACACCACACAAGTGCCAGGCAGTGAACATCTCCAACAAGAGAGAATCTACCCATTGCCCCTTGACATTCAATGATTTTACCATCACTGAATCCCCAACTATCAACATCCTGGGCATAACCATTGATCAGAAACTGACTTGCATTAGCCATATAAAGGCTGTGGCTACAAACAATGGTCAGGGGCTAGGAATCATGTAATGAGCAACTCAAAGTCCTACTCTCCTACTCCGTCTACCATCTACAAGGCACAAGTCAAGAGTATGATGGAATACTGTCCACTTGCCTGGATGAGTGCAGCTCCACCAACACTCAAGAAGCTTGACACTGTCCAGGACAAAGCAATCACTTGATTGACACCCCATCCATAAACATTCACTCACTCCACCATTGACACTCAGTAGCAGCGGTGTGTACCATCTACAAGATACACTGCAAGAACACACCAAGTCTCCTTAGATGACATCTTCCAAACCCATGGCCACTATCATCTGGAAGGAGAGAGTAGCAGATACATGAGAACACTACCAAAGCAAGATCCCCTCCAAGCCACTCACCGTCCTGACCTGGAAACAGATCTTTCAGTGTCTTTGGGCCAAAATTCTGAAACTCTATCCTTAACAGCATTTTGGAGGAATCTACACTAAAGTAGTTCAAGAAGGCAATCACCACTACCTTCTCAAGAGCAACTATGACTTGGCAATAAATAGTTGTCCAGCTAGTGATGTGCATGTCTTATAACTGAATGGGAAAAAGTAATATTTTGTGTGCTGGAAACTCAGCAACTGAATTCTAGTGCCCAATGATAGATGCAGTCTCACACTGGTAATGTCTCTGGACTAGCAGTGCTGATGCTTAGGCGAACACTGTGAGGGGCATGGGTTCAGAACTCATCTTGGTGGCTGGTAGAACCTAAATTGGTTTCTTACAGTCTGGAATATAAAGCTTTCTCACCAATGTTGACCGTAGTAGTATTCACCAACTGTAAATATCCATCAGGTTCACTAATATTCCTCAGGGGTCATGTGTGAAGGATGTATGTGACTCCAGACCCACAATAGTATGGCTGGCTCTTAACTGTCTCCTGAAATGACCTTGCTAGCCATTCACTTCAAGGACAATGGGGATGTGCAACAAAATGTTGGCTCCCAAGAAAGAATATCTGAGCTGTTCAGGCATTGTCCAGGGGAGCTGAGTTGGTGCATTTTTCCAGCCCTTTATTGATCTTGCTGTATCTGTAGAAGTTTCTTTCCGAGTGGTGGATCCTGCACTCAACGGTCTCCTCCTGCCAGCCTGGCAGCTGGGGTGAAGTGAGTTCTGTGGAGATGGGGCTCCTTGGTTAGGAATGGGGTGCTGGGTGAGGTATGCGTTCCTGGATTATGTCTTGGCTTCTAAATCAGGTCCAGGATCCTGGGACCATTCCAATGTTCATATCCAGGGTGAGGCATTAAGGATAACAAGCATGGGGCTGGATGAACACAGCAGGTCAAGCAGCATCA
>JAHRHZ010000051.1:20786977-20805512 GCA_024137785.1 Ginglymostoma cirratum | reverse complement strand
TGATGCTGCTTGACCTGCTGTGTTCATCCAGCCCCATGCTTGTTATCTCGGATTCTCCAGCATCTGCAGTACCTTTTATCTCTGAGGCATTAAGGAGTTTGCTCAGGTAGCGGTTGAGGGGGTGCACCTGCTGATGAGCACAATGACAATAACACTACCTTGTTTTGTCAGCTATCATGTTTAAATCACATTGGCATAAAAGCATCCACTTCAGATGGTGGGGACTGCCTACTGACATCCTGAGAAGATTGTGGGTTCCAGCCCCACTCCCTGAATAGTATACATCCTGCTGTGTGGATGGGACTAAAATAATTGTCATTTGGTAGTTTTTAAAGAGCGTGAAACTCCCCCTGTGTCTTGGCCGACATTTTTTCCTCAATTAACGGCACCAGAACAGTCTTCTGTCGTATTTGCTGTTGCTTGTATGTGACTCATCAGTTCAACAACAGTGGGCTGTATTTCAGTTGTGATTAATTGGCTGGGCTTTTTTTTTGATGTCCTAAGGGTATGAGAAGGTACTATATCATAGACAATGTTTATCGCTTTCTTTTGTTTGTGCTGAATCTATCATGAATATCTAGATTTACAATGAGTGTAGCACAGGAGGGTAAAAAAGGCTGCTTCGTGTAATATCCTGAGTTTTGAAATTGTGGTGTGTTTGCTCACGTTTCTAATGAAGCAGCATCAGAGAAATTTTCATCCTAAGGGCTTTGTGAGCAGACACTCCAAGTCAAAAGGTTGAAAATCGTTCCAATACTTTGATGCCATTTGGGACTTTATTATAACTGTGCTGCATATTTGGTTTGAGATATGATGCGTAACTTGTGACAGGCCAATTCTCCATCAGACAATAAAAGTATTCTGGGTGTAAGCCCCATACAACTTTAATGCAAGCACTATCTTCAATTTCAGAGACCACCCTTTGAGCTCTGCCCAAAGGCTGCCTGTGGCTTTGTATAAGTGGCTGCTACAGTGCCACCCAATTCTCTAACATCACAAGCCATAATACACCTACCTTCTTTCTATCAAATATCCCCACGGCCTTATGCTTGCTATGTTCTCTGTCTCGCTCTGTTATCACAGTTGCCATCACTCTTTTGTCTCTACTTCTTCTCACCACTTTCTTGCTTGTATCTTCAGGATCAGCCTTCATTGAGTCCCTGTCCTCCCACCATTCAGATTAGTGATTCAGTGGTTAGCACTGCTGCCTCATGTTGCCAGGGATCTGGGTTCAATTCCAGCCTCAGGTGACTGTCTGTGTGGAATTTGCACATTCTCCCTGTGTCTGCGTGGGTTTCCTCTGGGTGCTCCTGTTTCTACCCACAATCTAAAAGATGTGCAAGTTAGGTGGACTGGCCATATTAAATTGCCCCATAGTGTCCAGGGATGTGCAGGCTAGTTGGGTTAGCTGTGGTAAATATGGGGTTATGGGGATGGAGTTGGGTCTGACTGGGATGGTGCAGATCTGATGGGCCAAATGGCCTCTTTCTGCAATGTAGGGATTCTATGATTAGGTTCTAAACTGATCACCCTTTTTTGATCAGGTGTATAAAGTCCTGTGGCATTCTTTGGAGCATGATTTGACATCCCAAAGTCTAAGCCAATATTATTGTGTTAATGAAGGACCACAAGGAACAAATGATCTCTTCCAGGCTGAAGATCAAACCAATGTTGAGTGTAGGCCACAATAACTTAAAGTCGCTTCACTTCAGGCTTGACTCCAACTCTCTGCTTCTGCCTGTTCCATAAAGTTCCCAGCAGATAGCAAAATGTTTTAATAATCATCTAGTGTAAGGTAATAACTCTAATGATGAAAATAACCCATCTTGATGTTTGGGAGAATTTAACCTCAAGGTCCAAAATGCCAGTATGTCTTTCTGAAGTACTTTTCAGACTACGCTTTGTGCCACTTTATTTATTTTCATCACAGGTACATTTTATTACCAATACCTGGATGTTCTGAGTCAGCCCTGATTACCATGGTCGCACAATTGACGGCCACATCCTCAGCTGCCAGTGCCTTTGGCTCCTGGACTCTTTAAATCCATCCTAAGACGTCCCTTAAAGCTTTTGGTCATGTGATCTCATATCTACATATGCAGCTCGTATCAGATTTTGTTTGATACCTCTCCTGTAAAAGACCTTGGGATGTTATTGCAGCTTAATGGATGTTACATGAATGCAAGTTGTTGCTCTGTGTTATTATACGAGTTAAATTGTTGGATGGGAACATGCTGTCAATTTAGTTATGAAATAATGTATGGACAAGCAGGGTTCAAGGGTATCCCAAGTTAATTTTAGATATAGAGGCAGGTATACTGTGCTACGTATTCCACATTTGTCTATCATTATCTCACTGGATGTAGTGTGTGAATCCATATGTACCTTTCAAAAATTGTAAAAAATTTTTAAAAAATGCTTCTCAAAAGTTGTTTGGCATCTCCTCAAGGATGAGTATGCACTTTATAATTAAAGAACAACATATTTATGACATTTGCAGTTCAAAATTACAGGTTAAATCCATTGCCTATTCTTATCTTCTGAATACAGAAAGTAAAAGATTTTCAGAAAATAGTAAAATGTTTGGTACATTTCATGCCACATGGGAACATGTTGCAAGGCTTGAAGAGTTACTGGTGATGCCTTCAGATTTTGCAAAGATCAAAACCCAAACTCATCCTCTGTTCTTCCATTAACTCACAGCTTCAGCAGTGACAAGGCAATGAGTTGCACAGGGACAACAGATTTGTTTGAGGCCTAAGAATGAAGTGGAAGTGGGGAAAACCTCAGGCATTTTGCAGCCAATGAAGTATTTTTGGAGTGCAATAAACGTAGGAGCAAAGGAAACCAATTTCCACACAGCAAGCTCCTGCAAATAGCAATGGGATAATAACCAGATAATCCATGATTTGGGTAATAAGTATTGGTCAGGTGCCAGGGATAATCATTACACTTCTTCATAATAGTGGCCGTACTAATTATACATTCACCTGAGGGAGCAAATGAGGACCTCAGTTTAGCAACATAGCTGCAGTGCAGCACCACTTCAGTACTGCACTGGGAATGTTGATGTAGATTTTCATGCTAAGTAAGCTGGAGGATGCCTTAAATCTACAGCCTCTGACTCAGAGTGAAGAGTGTTAGCCACTGAACCACAGCTGACGCAGTAAAGGCAAGTAGATCAGGTCAGGTGACAATATGTGATATTCATAGAACCACAGAATCCTTAGAGTGTGGAAGTAGGCCATTCAGCCCATTTAGTCCACGCCGACCCTCTGAAGAGCTTCCCACCCAGACCCACCCCCCTACCCTATCCCTGTAACACTACTTTTCCCATTTTTAATCCACCTAGCCTGCACATCCTTGGACACTATGGGCAATTTAGCATGGCCAATCCACCTAACCTGCACATCTTTGAACTGAGAGAGGAAACCAGAGCACCCAGAGGAAATCTATGCAGACACAAGGAGAATGTGCAAACTCTACATAGACTGTTGCCTGAGGTGGAATATTGCCATAAACTTCTATGTGCAAAGGAAGTGAAGTGTTAAGCTACAGCCTTCATCACCTTCCAGCTCATCTTTCCCTTAAAGTATTGTGAATGGTACATTTACTTCATCAAAAGGCAAAAGAAAGATGTGTGGAATTTAAAATGGGTACTCTAATAGACACTGTCCTAAAGTACCATGTAACTATTATAGATATTTTCCTAATCAACCTGTTCAGAGACATTATTACACACTTCTGGAGTGGGTGAGGCTTGAACCTGGCTGCACCTAGGTTCAGAGTTAGGGACACTACCACTGCACCACAACAACACTTGATACTGAGCCACTTAACGAAATATTAAGAAAGGTGTGCAAAGAGATAGGTTTTAAAGACTATCAGAGAGATGGAGAGATTTAAGGAAGGAATTTCAAATCTTAGAGCTCAGGCTCATGAAGAATAGCTATGACTGTAGAGTGCGAGAAATCAGTGGTGGGCAAGAACTGCAGGAGCGCAGAGATCTTAAAGAGAGTTTTAAGGTTGCAAGTAGCTACACAGATATGGAAGTGTTCCGGATGCAGGAGACAATGTGGAGGAATTTGGAAACAATGCTGAAAATACAGAACTGGACAGAAGAGCAGAAAGGATAGATTTCCTCGGAATGTCATGTTTTATTTTGCTGAGATTATTTTTGCTACATAATAAGTGTTTGAAGGGATATTCGCAGCCAATGGTATGATTCCCAGTCCAATTGACAATTGTTACTTCCAAGAAGTCCCCTCTATCACGCGCCTCATCGCAAAATTGGATTGAGAACCAAAACGTTAATTCTGACCCAATTGATTTGAAAACTGCTCTGTATATTGTACAAGTATGTGCTGTTTGGAACTTCATTATTTAGCTTTTAAAGTGTATTTTAATGTGGCTGAGCTGCTAGATAATGTACACAATGTCTGCTTATTCATAACCAGCACAGTCAGTCTTTCGATGCCTGGTACTGGCTCCAGGATTAATTTAGAAATGACGGAGTAAGATTGACATTGACAGGCCTGACACATTGTTAGGCGGCTGCTTTGATACACAATTGATTTCAGCGAGGAAATTGACAATACTTAGCGCATCTTCACAACAAAATGGATTGCTGGCATGAGTTACAAGCGCTGGTTCTGAACTGTTAGTGCAGCAGGAAATGGTCCGATCTCACCGTTTTTCATCACCTCTTGCTGAACGCGTAGGGATGCAGTTCCACAGTCTTTGAAACCTTTCTCTGGCAGAAAGGTGTGCATTCAGATCGTGAGTGTTTTCAGATTGGTAAAATTAAGGATTTTATTTTTCTACCTCTCTTTCTCTCAACCTGCTTCGTTTAATGTGTCTGCCGCTCTGTCTCTCCCTCTATGCGTGACTCTCTGAATATATGTTTCTTTCTTTCCATCTCTCTTGCTTTTTCTCTATTTCTCCCTCTCTTTGTTTCTGCTTCTCTCTTTCTCTCTCTTCGCGTCTCTCGATCTGTCATGCTTTATCTCCGACTCTGTTGCTTTTTCTCTGTGTTGCTCTGTCTCTCTATTGCTCCATTTCTTGCCCTGTTTTGCTGTGTCTCTCTTGCTCCGATTTTGTTTCACTGTCGCTCAGTCTTGTTCTCTCCTCTCTCTCTGACGTAATTACCACATAACCTTTATGGATGTCATTTGTATTTAGAAAAATTGTTAACTTCATCACCAGCTTTTAAGATGGAGTGATCACAAAATTTGAAATCTAAATTAGAAGTGAAAATAGACAGTAGATTGCTCTATCAAAAGGGAAAAGTGTCTATACTTTTACAATAACTTCCATGTTCTCAAGATGCTCCAAACCGTTTCACAGACGGTGAAATATTTCCTTTCAGTGCCCTTTCATAGACAAATGTGTTGATCAACTTATACATGAGGGCAGAGCAAGAATAATTTAAAAAAGAAATATAGATTAATATTGTGAGAAGAGACCCCTTTTACTTCACATTTGGAAAACTGCCAACATATACTTTATTCATTTAAATCCTGGATCTTTCACGTTGGCAGATATATCAGTGCTTAAGTTTGATCGACAGATAAATTTTAGAAAGGACATTTGATTCTACGCGAAATGAATCACTATCAGGCCATTAAAGACAGAAAAGCTTACGTTTAAATTGCAACTCATTACATCTGATGCAAGTCTCCAAATGCTGATCATACAATGAATCGTATTCAGAGGCAGCCACGGTAATATAGGCCAGTGTGGTAGTAGTTTGACACACATACTGATCCAACAACCTTTAAGTTAAATGCATTTGTTTCTTTAGCGTGGTGCTGGTTGACAGCAATCGATAACCTTAATCATCGGAGAAATCCTGACCTTTCATTCAGCATCACTGAAATCATTTCAGAGATAGTAGGAACTGCAGATGCTGGCGAATCTGAGATAACAAGGTGTAGAGTTGGATGAACACAGCAGGCCGAGGAGCAGGAAGGCCGACGTTTCGGGCCTAGACCATTCTTCATTTTTCTGAAGAAGAGTCTAGGCCCGAACCGTCAGCCTTCCTGCTTCTCTGATGCTGCTTGGCCTGCTGTGTTCATCCAACTCTACACCTTGTTATCTCACTGAAATCTTTGATGTTCACCGTCAGCCATCAATACACTGATAAACGTTGCTTCAACGTTTCGTCGACAAAGCTGCAACCTCTCAGCACTTGACCAGAGTAGCAGGTTAGATGATGCACTCAGTTTCTAGTGTGAGTTAAATTTAAAGACCATTCCCATGACTTATAGGCAAAACTGCGGTATATTGCGCGAACATATTTGAAAAGGAAGGACTTGCATTTCCGCCCATCACAACTTCAGGATTCTCGAAGCAGATTGTGGTACTTTTCAAAATAACAAACGTGCCTTCCCTAAATTGTTTGCTTTGTATTACTGGGAAGTTTGAGGAAAAAAAATTCACAAATGTACACACATTTATTACTTTTTAAAAATTATGATCACTTACTGTATTGCAGCACATTTATTTTCACTCATAAGTTTAAACTCTGCATACGGTGCCTATTTACTTCAATTCTGATGTTTGTTTTAATATTTTCACACCTAACCTAGCACTATTTATAATATAAACAATGGGCATTTGATTACATTATCACGTGAGCGGAGTGTTAAGTAGCCCTTTAATTATATAGCCGTCAAGCCTCTGAATAGGGCCCATTAGTGTAATAAGGCCGAGTGCATATATTATCTCTGACCTTTGACCCAGTTATCTTTAATGCCTTTAATCCCCTTTGTAACGTGTGCATCTCATTTGCTGCACGTTCCTGCCTAGATGTTTCTGTCTCTCTCCTATGGCTTGGAAAACAATATCTAGCAGCTCAGGAAACTTGAGTTAAGCTGCAAAAATGAATATTAGCTCATGTACATAAGCTTCATATTCATTGCCTCACCCCTTCAAGTATGTTAGTCTTGACCTCACTTTCAGGTATTGTATTCAGATACCTTCTATTAAAAAATGGAAGTATCAGCATTTTGAAATATCTTGAAGCTGTCTCACAAGATTTTATTCTTCCAGCTCAAGGTATCTTATTCAGTCTATCAAAAAACGTATTTTGCCATTGTCACAAATTATAATTCTTGTCTCAAAACTAAATCCAGGAATTCTCCTGTTTACATCAGAATGCTATTAAAATTCATTATCCATCTGGCATGCTACCAAACACCAATTTGTCTGGGTGTTACCATTCCCTATCTCTGTAACTACTTGCAGTCCTACAACTCTCTGAGATTTCTGTACTCCACCAATTCTGGTATTTTGCCCAATGATGATTCTAGTCATTCCACCATTACTAGCCATGACTTCAATCACTTGGGCCCTAAACTCTGATATCCCCTTCCTAAACCTCTCCAACTCTCTGATAGCCTTTAAAGCTTACCTCTTTGATCCATCTCTCCTAATGTGTCCTTGTGTGGCTCAGTGTCAAATTCTTCTATGTTATACTATATATGTTTATATGGTGTCTTGGGTCACTGGCTGCATTAAGGTTGCTGTAAAAATATCCTTTACCTGTTCTAAATTCTCCACATCTCTCTTTGACCAAATGATGAAATATACCATTCACAAAATTTTAATGGTTGAGCTGCAAGGTACTTTGGGCTGTGGCATAACAGTTCACTTTCTTCATCAGAAAAAAAATACGATGATATTACTTATTGCCTGACATACCTGTCATTTGTGTGCCAGCTGTAGCTCAGTAGGTAGCACTCTCACCTCAGAGTCAGACGTTGTGGCTTCAAGGCATACTCCACAAGTTGAACAAGAAAAATCTAGGCTGACACCCTAGTGCAGTACAGAGGGACTGATACATTATTGAAGGCACCATCTTCCAAATGAGATGTTTAAACTTAAGGCCCTGCACGTCCTTTCAGCTGGACGCAAATAATCCCATGGCCACAATTTCAAAGAAGTGTGGAAGAGGTTTTTATGGTGTCCCAGCCAATATTTATTCTTAAATTGATATTACCAAAACAAATTATTGTTTTGTTCCTGTGTCGCCAATTGTGGGAGCTTGGTCTGTACAAATCCACTACCATACTTCCAAGATTATAACAGTAAGTGCACTTCAAAAGTACTATATACACCATTATTCCTGTTGGTGGTTGTTACAACCCAAACAGATGACTTAAACATTGTCTTTTGCAACTTGTTCCAAGGCATTTGGCCCTATAGGCTTTAGACAAGGAATGGGTTAGAAAGGGGAGCAGGGAAAGAAGTTAAAATTGTGACTTAAGTAAAAGTCATAAACAAGCTGGCAAAATCAGAGAAGTGAATATTTTAAGAAATCACTCAAAGGAGGCAAAACATTCTTTGCTGGCATGAGCGATCTTTTAAAAAGCACAAACAAGTTCCCCTATTGTGTCAGAGAAGGCATCCAGTAGAATTGAGCAATACAAATCACAAGGGTATCAATTTGATCCTGCCCTCTACCTATTTTGCTGATCTCAGTTGTACAGCGGAGGATTAATTAGACTCAATACTCCTGTTTTAATAGAGGAAAATATCAAACTGATGCGTGCACTGCTTATTGTTGTCCAGGAATCCTTGTTGACTTTAGATGAAAATCAGGGATGGCCTGTGAAGCAGTCTAAAACAAATCTGAACAAAGTGTAACGGTAGCAACACTCATTCCCAGATTCCCCAGTTGGGGAATGTCATGTCAATTCTCAGTTACAGGTTTTACACATATATACATAAATGCTGAGCTTGGGTACTGGTGCTACCCAGTGTCAATAGAACCTAAATGGCCAGGAATTAATACCTTCATGTGATGAGGGACAACAGAAAACAGTATTTCAAAAGAAGTAATTGAAGAGTAAAACTGAAGGGTTTTGATTGAGTAAGCAAAGAGGTTTTGTTTCCACTGGCAGGAGGGTCGGTAAGCAGGGGACACAGATTTAAGGTAATTGGAGAGATGAGGAGCAATTCATTTAAGCATTGAGCACTGGAATGCACTGCCTGAAAGGGTGGTGGAAGTGAATTAAGCAGTAAGTTTGAAAAGGAAATTGGACAGAAATTTGAAAAGGAAAAAAATTGCAGGGCTATAGGAGAAAGACTGAAGAAGAGTTGGTTAGCTCTTTCAAAGAGCTGTGTCTAATATGATGAGCCAAATGGAATCTTTAGTAAAAATTCTAAAACGAAATTGTTTCTCAACTTACTAAAAGATACACCACCTTAACTCTGGGAATGGAGTTTACGGTCAGCTAATACAGAAAATCACATTTGTAGTTACTATTCACACAATGAATGAGTTGAAATTATGTACACCAAAAAGCAAAAGTTTGAATATCAGCAGAAATGATTGATGCAATCTAAGTGGATGCCACATTTTTGCATTAAAATGAAAGCAGGTTTTTTTGCTCTTGTGGGTATGGTTGAATTTCTTAAATATTTAATAAAATTCATGTAGTCTCTAAAAGTTTTTAAAAAAAATAGCTACCATTACATTTTATTCCGATTTATTTTAGACTGTTTCACTGGCCATCCTGATTTTCAGTCTCAGCGAGGATGGGCTTCTTGAGGAGTTTCCTGTTCGGTAAATAAATTAATCTCCTTCACAAATATCCAGCTCAATTATGGTATCAAAGACCCCTACCTTACCACCACCACCTCCACCACCACCGCATCCCTCCCACCTCACATGCCTTCCACACGCAGGTGTACGTACGAATCTACCTTTGGAATTCTCACTGTTAGAAAAATGATTATTCAAACCAAAATTCCCACACAATACATGTACATAAGCTTTGTGTTGCATTACACTTTACAAATAGATAAATGCAATGGTGCTGTCCCAGTTGAATGTTGAAAAATGATACCAGTATGTAAAAAGTGACATCTGTGGTACAGTTCAATTTTTTTATAATGCACAAGGTACATTTTACAGGCACTGCAGTCATTACGTGATGTTGGAGCTGTAAGAGTCTACAGGAATTTCTATTCTGACCTGTGTTAATAATTATTTAAAAGCTGTAAAACAAAGAAAGGATAATAAAAGTAATACGTATGATGAACATTGCCTTTTTTATATGAACTTGCAAGGGTGGCATCTCATGCTTCTGTACAGAAAGATCGGTGCCTCACAATTGGCCCTGTAATTGAGCAGTCCTTTCAGAGGCTGCAGCCTCTCTCTTCATTTGTCTTCATAAGATTAATTTATTTTTGCAGCCAGATGTGGGCTGGCAGACATCAGTCAGAGCTTCCTTCCCCCACTGTTAGGAGGTCAGGAACACAGTCACGTTTCCCATTTCACAGAATCCCGATCAACGTTATTGAAGATGGATGTATCTTTAAAGCAAAGATTGATTGCGGATATCAGAGTTATGGTGTCGTTTATCATGGTGAATATTATTTAGACTCAGATTGTACAAGGCTGTAACTTGAGATGCAGTCAGGGGAGGGACAAATTGGAAACGAGGATCCATGAAGTTTAATGGATGGATGAATTTCCTAAGTTGTTCATTGCCAGATCACAAACCAACATTATGTTAGCTCCAAGAAGATGAGGGGAGAAGGTGAAAAAAGATTAGTTTATGTAACTTTATGCACTTGTCACCTCAGGAGGATGGATAGGATTTTGCATTTCGAGATCTACATTCTGCTGGTAAAACTTGTACCCTTATCCAGACAGTTGCAGAATAAATATGCAGCTAAGACTTTAAATGTCCAAAATCTCTTGTGGTTAAGATTCTTCTCCTCCTTCTCAGGGAACAACACTTTTTGTTTGTGACTTGTTAATTTGTACTCCCCCCTGCCTTTTTAATAAAACTCTGGCAGCTTGCCTTAATTGGTCCAGCAGCTTCCATGCAGCAAGACTGTTTGAACAAAAGTGTCTAATTTTATCGACCACTACTGTGAATCTCAAAGCCAAATTTATCAACATACATTACTGAGTGAAGCAAATGCCGAGAAAACCATTGTTTTTAATCTTTTTTCCCTGAGAGTCTGAATGAGGTGATTTATGATAGTTATCCATCTTTAGGGTCATCCATCAAGTTTTAGTTGCTAGGCAATCAAACAACAGCTGTTGGCTTTGAACCGAGTTTAAAAAGTTGTCACTTGCAGGTGAACTTTTTTTAAAATTTTGTCCTCAACAGCAACATACTCCCCCACCCGCACTCTGATCATTCTTTTAAAGAAGCAGTATTGTATAGAAGGGTTTCATTTGTTTTGTAAAATTGTACTGTGCAAAACAAAAATCAAGAATAACTTTTCTGCATGAGAGAAAAGATTTCAATTTAACAGAAATATGGACTGGAAACCCACTATTGCAATGATGTGAATAGTCTCCCTTTTTGAAAACGTTGAGATGGGTAGCTGCCTTTTGAAAAATGGACAAATTCCCATTATTATTTATCATCTTGGAATTGTGTCTTGAATGCTAAATTTATGTCTAGTAATGTGTCTGGCAGCAGTGTTCCATTCTATATTTGATTTTTTTTAATGCACTTGTTTTATCTAACTGTTCAATGGTTTGGTATGAAGCAGAATATGATGAATGGGCTGAGATTGCAGCATAGGTAGGAGCAAAGCAACATTAACAAGTCATAAGCATCTTCTAGATATAGATTACTCTTAAATCCCTTCACAGCTGCAGTATCTATTTACTTAAAATAATTTTTTACTATGTATATTTATACATGTTTCTTTAATATATTATGCACTTATAGTATGTGCATATTAAAAAAAAACAACTTGGCAATTATATGGTACCTTTCATGTCCTCAGGATGTGTCAAAGTGCTTTACAGCCAGTAAAGTATTTTTTGAAGTGTAGTCACAGCTGTAATGTAGGAAACATGGCAGCCAATTTATGCACAGCAAGCTTCCACAGACAGAAATGTGATATTGAATAGTCTGTCTTAACACTGTTGATTAAAAGATAAATGTTGGTCAAGACACCAGGGAGGACTGCCCTGCTCTTTGAAATAGAGATAGGGGATCTTTTACATCTACTGGAGAGGGCAGCTGGGGTCCTCAGTATAACATTTATAAATTGTAGAGAAAAGAAACAGTCTGTTGAGGCTGGTTGTCTTGCACTAATCAAGACAGAATTGCAAGAATAACACATCTCAAAGGGACTAACAATATATACTGCATGAGAAGAGGGTGCTGATTGATTGGCAAGTGGACTCTGTTTGGTCAAGGCATTACCATAGAGAATGCATCAGGGAGCAGTTAACTACCAAGTTTTTCTTTCCGTTTGGGGCTTGATATAACATTTCTTTTTATCTATGTCTGAGTTGCGTTGAACTTTTTGAATTTTTTTTTGCCAGGAGGCCTCATGGAATTTCTTGTCATATGTTGCCAAACTTGCCTGTTAACGGTGTACCCTGCCCTATGATATCCCTCAGGTCCAATTCAGGCCCATCTTACACGCAAGTTCCTTGTACAGCTTGCCACTTAGCGGATATCTGCCAAAAGACCGGCTCTTTATATGCCATCATTGAAAAGCTGATGTGCACTTGGATAAGCATTTGCAAACCCAGCTGGCACCATAATGGTGCAGCAGCCACAGAGCTACACTGTGCCAGAGCAGTGCTATGTTGTTTGCTGTAGGTTGTCAGATGCTGGATGCCAGTGTGCGTGGATGATGGGTGCATGTGGCTGGTTCCCATGAATCATGTCTTGAAATGCTGTTTGAGCATGGGCAACATGGAGGTCATTCAGAGCAAGTGGTGAGCTGAATCAAGCAGATACACACTCTTGTCTCCACGTTGAGGATTTTTTTTTTCTATTCATTTTTGTGGGATGTGGATGTCATTGGCTGGCCAGCATTTCTTGCTCATCCCTAGTTGCTCTTGAGAAGGTGGTGGTGAGCTGCCTTCTTGAACCGCTACAGTCCATCTGCTGTAGGTTGACCCACAATGCCATTCGGGAGGGAATTCCAGGATTTTGACCCAGCGACAGCAAAGGAACAGCAATATATTTCCAAGTCAGGATGGTGAGTGACTTGGAGGGGAACTTGGAGGTAGTGGTGTTCCCATATGTCTGCTGCCCTTGTCCTTCCAGATGGAAATGGTTGTGGGTTTGGAAGGTACTGTCTGAGGATCTTTGGTGAATTTGGTGAATCCTAAAGAGATTCCTAAATGCAAGCATGTTTTGGTGAGTTGTTAAGATAGAAAATTGAATCTCAGTGAGGCAAGTTGGGCTGCAAACAAGATGTTGAACAAACATTCATCCCCCTTCATTGGCAACTTGCTGCTGCCTAGCGAGAAATGCACCATGTGGCTTGTGAAAAGCATAAAAGATGATGCAAGATGCTCTGAGCATCAACTTGGGCCTTGCCAGACATCTCTCCCAAATCTGCCATACATCTCGCCATAGCCTACATTACTTAGACCTCTATAAGCTTCTGCCCTTGCTATTATTGCAATTCTGTGCTGAAGTTCTGGAAATGAAAAACTTTGACATCATATCTCAATACTCAACTTCTGTAACACTGAATAACTACTTGCATGTATTTTCATTAATTTTGCAATGCATTGATTGTGTGAGAACATTTCCTGTTTTCCCTTCATCACACACTAAAAGACACTGAGACTGCTTTGAAGGGTTGTGGATTGATGTACGTTGCTGGCCATTAATACACAAGATATGTCTTGCTCTTGATGAAACGGTATTACAATAATAAGTAACAATGTGTGTGATTATGAAACAGCAAACACAATATAGCCATTCCATACATGTCTAAGCCAACGTTTCACATAATACATTCACATTTCTATCATGGTGTGTGCATTCTTTCATATTTAGCCTTTTCTTATTCCTTTGCTTTATGCCTGTCCCACCATCAAATTTAGCGTACCAATCTAAATCTTCCTTGGAAATGTCTTGTTATAACTTTATGCTCCCATTACCAATCCACGCTTCAAGATTTGCTGTGATTTTTCACTCATTCATGAGATGTGGATATCAATGACTGGGCCAGCATTTATTGCCTATCCCAAACTGCCATTGAGAAGGTATTGGTGAGCTGCCTTATGAACCCCTTTGGGGTGCAGGGACACTCACAGTTCTGATAGGAAAGGAGTTCCAGGATTCTGACCCAATGACAAGGAGCAACTATGTATTTCTAAGTGGCTTGGAAGCGATCTTGCAGGTAGATGTGTCAAATACATCTGCTGTCAACTTGTTGAGTTGCTGTAGTGCATCTTGTTAATGATACTACATTTGTACTTTGATGGTGAAGCTGTTGGATGGGTTTATTTTGGATAGTATCAAGTTTCCTGAATGTTGTTGGAGCTATCCCCATTCCAGGAAGTGGAGATTATTCCATCACACTCTTGACTTGTTTATTTTGGATGATGAACAGGTATCAGGGAGAAAGGAGATGACATCCTAGCTTCTGACCTTCTCTTGCAGCCACTGCCTTTATATGGCTTTTAAAATTCAGTTTCTGGTCAATGGTTAGCCCCCAGGAGATTGATGGTGGAGGCTGGAGTGATAGCAATGTCATTGAATATCAAAGGGCAATGGCTAGATTCTCTGTCACTGAAGCTGGTCATTGCTTGGCATTCAAATGGTGCAGAATTTACTTGTCACTTATCAGCCCAAGCCTGGAAATTATCCATATCTATGGACACAGGCTACTTCAGTATCTGATGAGTCATGAATGGTGCTGAACATTATGCAATCATCAGCGAATAGCCCCACTTCTGACCATATGACGGACCCTACCCCTCCACAAATTGGGCCTAGGACATTACCCTAAGGAACTCTTGTAGGGATTGTCCTGAGGCCCTCTCACTTCCCAGTCTTCTGTTAATATGTTTACACTTCACCATGTGATTCATATAGCGTCACAGAATGATAATTCCCTCACCCTTCATGTAACCACTAACTTGTTTTTCGCTGATCAACAAGAGAAAGATTCAACATGAGGAGGAGTTTGATAAGGGAATATTCCACAGGCAGGAAGCTTGGGAGCCAGTGGTCACTAAGGGAAGCTGATTGGCAAACATGGCAGAGGGGGAGATGAGGACAATTTTTTTTTTGCACAACCAGTTTTTACGATCTATAATGTGCTATCTGAGAGAGCAGAGAATGCTGATTTAATGGTAACTTTCAAAAGAGAATTGAATAAATATGAAATATGGAAACATTTGCAGGTCTCCAGGGAAAGAACATAGTGAGTGAGACAAATTGGAGAGCTCTTTCAAGGAGTTGGCATAAACGTGATGATCTGAATGACTTCTTTCTATGCTTTAATGTGCTATGACTTGTAACCAGTTTGCAGAATTCTATACAAAAGCTTTTTTAACTTGTGAGGATTTCTTAACCTGCCACATTAGTTCACTCACTTTCTTGCACATGAATAATAACTTATGTGGTCCCTTAAATGCAATATTTCAGGCAGGCCTGACAAAAGAAGGCAAAAGGAGGTGTTGATAGAGATGGAGAATACTACCGGTATTTTTGTTTCACTTCTAAGTATCTGTAGACAGATAACAGACTACAAACCACAAATATAAAATGGTTAACAATAAGGAGTTCAGGAGAAAATTCATCTCCTCAGTGGTGAGAATGTGGAAATCGCTACCACAAAGAGTGGTGTGGGTGAATTGTATAGATGCATTTGAGAGGAAACTGGATAAACAGAAGATGGAGAAAGGAATAGAAGAATTTATTGTAAAATGAGATGAAGTAAGGTAAGAGGAACATTAAGACTGGGCCAGTCTTATTGGACCACATGGCCTATTTCTGTGCTGCACATTCTATGTAACTTTTGCTGGAAAATGTTGTAAGCTGTCAGAGTTTATTATCTAAAAAGACAAATGTTTAGTCATACTGTTCTGCTTTCAAAAAGTACAACATCTTTATTAGAAGTTGCTGGTAGATTCTGAAGCATCAGGAAATGCAAAGATATTTTGATACTACTGATGTGATGATATCGTGTCCCTACATATGGATGAGTAAATTGTTTTAAGTTTCTTATTCATTTATGGGGTATTGATGGTTGGGCCAGCATTTATTACCAATCCCTAACTACTATTGGGGAAGTGGTGGTGAGCTGCTTTCTTTAACCACTGAAGTTTTTAGGATGTAAGCACACCCAGAACACTGTTAAGGAAGGCAGTTACAGAATTTTGACCCATAATCAGTGAAGGGACAGCAATTTATTTCCATGTCAGGATGGCATGTGGCTTGGAGGTGGTGATGTTCCAATGCACCTGCTGCTTTTGCCCTCCTAGATGGTAGGGATCGTTAGTTTGGGAATTGCTCCAGATAGATTGCACACCACAGAGATGGTTTAACATTTAAAGTGGTAGGTGAGCTGCAGTCTTGAAGAAACAGTATGAAAAAAAAATTAAAATTAATCACAAAGAATCTTTGCATAGGATTTGTGCTGCAGTAGTCTAATTGTTGCTGCAGGGTGAAGATTCTCCAGCCATGTTGAATATAGATTATTCCCAAAGCTGAGCTTATTGTATTCAACTGGCAACTGCTAAGTCACTGGCAGCTGTAGAACATTCGTGGTGCTTGGTGGAGCGTGTGAAACCACTAGAGCATTAGCTGCAAGTTATGGTGCAGAATGTGAGACTCATACAACGTGTTTAGCTTATTTGTGTGATTTTTTTTTCAGAAATGAAATCCCTGGGGAGCCAGGGACAGTTATGTCTTGGCAATAGGTTCTAAAAGAAAATACAAGCTCAGGACATTCCAAAGCATCTTACAGCCAATGAAGTACTTAGGAAGTGTAGTCACTGTTTCAGTATAGGAAAACATGGCAGACCATTTATGCACGGCAAGCTTCCACAAACAGCAATGTGAAATGTGGCTAAATGATCTGTTGTTTACAGTGTGATGTTGGTTGACAGGTAAATATTACCTGAGTTATCAGGAGAAGTTTAAGGGCTGGAGTTATTCTGACAAATTTGTGTTGTACTCCTACCCTTTCTGAAATATAGAACTGATGTACCATACTTCATATGGGGTCTGACCAAAGCTCATTGAAGTATGCTTTCCTCTCCTTTGCAATCCAGCCCCAAATTGCCTCACTCTGCACATACATTGCTGTGACTCACTTGACATCTTTATTAATCAAAAAGGATGCCACTGTCTCAAGGTGCAAATGCTTTTTATCCACAGACATGTGCCGAATCCATTAGTAGTGACCCAGCAAATTTAAGACACTGGATGTACCACAGGGAACTAGATTGGATACATTCCCAGATGTTACATAACATGGTATCTCCAACTGTCCTGTGAAATCAAACGGTTTTTTGTTAGTCTCCATTATAATACCCTTGGTCCAGTTGTACTGTGACAAAATATTTAGAGTCTGCCGAGGTAAGGAAAACATTAACTTTCTTTAAGTAACATCTTACTATGGCTCCATTTTACCACAAGCAAAATCATGTGATATTGCATCACTTCCTTGTGTCTCACAGTCAGACCTGTACTAAAATATTCAAAGAATTTTTAAGAGCGCTTTTAAATCAATCATTTATTGCCCTTGTGGTTTATTCCACCTGTGTTGCTTGCAGCAGTGTGCCACAGATTAAACTTTAATTCATACAAATGCCTGGGCAATCCTAGTACATTGGCACCCTTAGTCACAGGAAATGTGAGACTGCATCTCCAATATGCAGATTGACTTACTGACATCAGCTGCATTTGCAAATCTTAAGCAGAGTCGAATAAAAAAGATTCTGGTAGAATCAGTGTCTGGGAGAAAGTGTAATTCACAGACAATTACAAGAAAGTTAATTATTTAAATAAACTTGAACACACCTGAGTTTACAATGGCAAACATTGTCAGTTCTTGTACCCAATGTATTCCAAACTATTGGAGAGTATCAAGGCACATTTATATTAAATTGGCTTCAAATTAATGTGTCAATAATTGATCATTTATTAGGTTCTGTACTATAACTACTCTTCCAAATGGGGATATTTTTACAAGACATTTTCTTCAAAGTATGGAAAACATGTTTACATTGGGTGACATGTGAAGGAAACTCAGTACTCCAAGGAATAAAGGCTTCATAAAATTGGCAGGCAATGTCATGGCAAAATCATGTCATTTGTCTTCAGGTATTCCAATCCTAATTAAACACCCTAATGTAGTCCCAAGTGATAACTGAGCTTTGTGTTTAGATTTTCCTCAAAACCTTTAAGTTAACAATTAGAAAACAAAAAGTCCTTGGAATCACCAGTACTAGTCAGTTAAAATTTAAACAATAAGAATTGTAAGTAATGTCTTGCCACAGAATAGAAAATAATTAATGTTTATGTTTTGTTGGTGTCAAATTTTCTCTATAAGGTAAGGTATGCGCGAAGTGTCTTGTGACATTTTACCATATTAAAGTGCTTACATCCGTGCGAGCTGTTGTTAAACATTGATTGTATTTGGGTCACAATTTTAAAGTTCACTCACTAATAACCACAAACTCAAGTATCCTAAAACGTTGAGATAACAAGGTGTAGAGCTGGATGAACACAGCAGGCCAAGCAGCATCAGAGGAGCAGGAAAGCTGACGTTTCGGGCCTAGACC
>JAHRHZ010000051.1:20753349-20786577 GCA_024137785.1 Ginglymostoma cirratum | reverse complement strand
CCTAGACCTTTCTTTTCTGCAGAAGGGTCTAGGCCCAAACCGTCAGCTTTCCTGGTCCTCTGATGCTGCTTGGCCAGCTGTGTTCATCCAGCTCTACACCTTGTTATCTCAGATTCTCCAGCGTCTGCAGTTCCTACTATCTCTATCCTAAAATAATGATAGTGTTAGAAGCACTCCAAGAATTATGTTTATTCCTTGTTGATTCTTCTGTTCCTGTTAGGTCTATGGAGGATTTTTCTCTTCAGTTTGTATAGGGGATACAGGGCGTCTAAAAGCCATCAGCACTATCTAAAATGACAAATTCCGTGACAATTCACTTCCAAATAAGCTATATTATATAAACAAAATCATACTGCAGTAGAACAACATTGATTCAAACTTGGGGCTAAGCATAATGACAAGTTATACTTACATAACGCCTTCAAAGTAATAAAATGTCTGAAGGCATGTCATAGGAGCAGTGTAAAACAAAATATGACACTGAGCCAGGTGGCCAGGTGACCAAAAACGTAGCCAAAATGTTGGGTTTTAAGCAGTGATTTAAAGGAGGAAAAGGAGGTAGAAACATGGAGAGATTTTGGCAGAAATCGCAAAGCGTAGGACCTAGGTAATTAAAGGAGCAGCCATTAGTGGTGGCCTGATTGAAATGGAGGATGCTCAAAGGGCCAGACTTAGAAGAATGCTTATATTTTGGATGGTGGTGTGTTCAAAATAGATTGCTGTGCTAGGGAAGGGTGAGGCCATTGTCACTTGAATCTCAAAGCACTGATCTCCTTGGCCTGAGGTTAAACCAGGAAGTTTCAGTGTCTGCTTTGACCCTGGGCTGAGCTTCTGATCCCATACTCTCTCCAACACTAAGACTACCCAATTCCATCTCTTTCTTATCAGCTGTCTCTGCCCTGGCCAAAATCCATTCCTGTTGAACTCCTTGTCTATGCAAATATTACCTCCACAATCAATCATTCTGAGGTCCCCTGGCCTGCCTGTCAACCATAACTCTGCTGACTGAATCCCAGCTCGTACCAAGGGTCCTTCACCCATCTTCCCTGTTCATTGGCTAATTGTCCAGCAGCAGCTCAGTTTTAAAACATTTGTCCTTGTGTCAGAATCTCACCGAGGCCTCACCACTCCCCATTTCTGTAATTTCTAATCCTGTGACCCTCAGATATCTGTGCTCTTCCCAATTCTGGCCTCTTGTACATCCTCAATTTTAATTGCTCCATCATTAATAGCGGCACAGTCAGTTGTCTGGGCCCAAAATTCTGGAATTCTTTTCCAAACCACTGTCTGACTTGTTGTTTGCAATATCTGGTGTTTGCAAAAAACTCTTGAGAATCACTGATTCTTTTCCATCTCTTTGACTAGGCTTTTGGTCACCTTTATCTTAACATGGTTGGGTGTCACATTGTTTTTTGATCATTGCTCCTGTGAAATGCCTCGGGATGTTTTACTCACTTAAAGGTGCTACAATTTTAAAAATAGTTCCTTATCACAGATAGGTGTGGAAAAGGATTAGGAAAGCAAATTGAATCTTGGTGTTTATTGCTGGGGCATGGAATATAAAAGTAGGTCAGTTGCACTACTACTGCTAATGGTCATGGTGAGATTGGATCTGGATTATTGTGCACAAATTTGGTCACTTAATTTGAAAAAAATATATAATTGCATTAGAAGCAATTCAGGGAAGATTCACTTGACATATTCCTGGAATGAGTGGCTTATTTTATGAAAAACAGTTCAGCAAATTGAGCCTATGCATGTTGGAGATTGGAAAAATGAGAGGTTGTCCCATTGAAAAGTGTGAGACCTTGAGGTGCCTTGACCACATTGACTTTAAGAGGATGTTTCCTCCCATGAAGGAATGAGAATCAGGGAACAAAGAGTTTCAGAATAAGAGGTCCCCCTTTTAAGATGGACATGAGGAGATTTTCTTTCTTCTCTCTGAGGGTTGTTAGTGGAGGCTGGATCCTTGAATTTATTCAAGGCAGAGTTAGATTATTTTATAGGTAACCAAGGAAGTCATAGTTACAGGTTCAGACAGGAATGTGTATTTGAGATCATAACCAGATCGACCACGATTGTATTGTATGGTGGACCAGTGTTCTTAATTCTTGTGATGTGGGCATTGCTGGCAATGTCAGCATTTGGTGTCTATCCATAATTGGCCTTCAGAATTGTTGGGAAGGAAGTTCCAGGACTTTGATCCCACAACAGTGAAGAAATGGCAGAACAGTTCCAAGTGAGATTGTCATATGGTTTGAAGGGCAGTTTGCAGGTAGTGGTGCTGTGATGCACCTGCTGACCTTGAACATCTAGGTGATAGAGGTCACTTGTTTGAAAGGTATGACTGAAGGAGTCTTGGTGAGTTGCAATAGTGCATCTTGTAGATGGTGTACACTGCTACCAGTGCATTGGTAGTGGAGGGAATGTATGTTTACATCGGTGGATGGGCTGCTCTGGCTTCTTGAATGTTGTTGGTGCTGCAGTTATCCAAGCAAGTGGAGAGTACTCCACCACTCTTCTGACTTGAACTTTGTGGATGGTGGACAGGCCTGGAGGAGCCTTTGAGAGTCAGGAAGTTAATCAAACTTCCCAGCCTCTGACTTGCTCTTGGAGCTGCAGTGGCTGGTTCACTTGAAAATCTGGTAATTGGTAACTCCCCAGGATGTTAATATTGGAAGATTCATTGATGGTCATTGAATGTCAAGGGAAGAATGTTGGATGTCTTCTTGTTGAAGATGGTCATTGCCAGGCACTTCAGGGACACGAATTTTACTGGCCATTTGTAAGCCCAAGCATGGATGCTGTTCGAGTATTGCTGCATATATAAATTCAAGTTGATGCTAACTAGCCATGAAGTAAGAGCTGATGGGATGACCCTGATCTCCTGTGAAGCTAGAATTTATAAAGAGAAACTGCTCTCCTGGACGCAGTCCCCAGCTCCCGCTGCTAATTTCAAAACGATAGCATAACCTTGGAGAGATTTCTTACACCGTAAATGGAAAATGGATGGGTTAACTTACGTAGCCATGTGCTTGAACTGCTCTAGGGGAATTAGCACTAGGAAATCCTGAGGCACTTTCACCCTGTTTGGATGACTGATCTATGCAGGCTGCTGGTGTTCAAACTAGTTCTGCCACTGTCGTTGAAACTCGAGAGCAATTCACAAAGGCTTTCAATTAGCAACTCCTTGTCACTATACTTGAGTACCCGCTGATTGCGTAGGCAATAGTGTATATAAGGGGATCGCTGATGACTGCAATACATGATTTTCTATCTTTATTAAACAGCTGGTTGGCTGGTTATATAGTGTGCCAGCAACAATGTGATTAGCCACCAGTACTCTCAGTGAGATCGTCCCATGTTCAGTCTTACGGGAGCTGAGCAAGTTAGATTCCGTTTTCATTGTCTAGAATAATTACTCCTGCTGTTAGGATTCTAATCCGCTATTGCACTGGTTTAAAATATATCCCACCCATTTATAGTGGTGCAGGCAGCTGATTTTAATATATTTACTGCATAGATTTTTCTTAGTTATTTTGGATGTCATATTTTGCAATTCCATTCATTTTACCTAAAGAATAAAACTTTTAATTTTAGAAGTGAATTGAAATGGACTTGTTAATTCAGAATGTAAAACAACAGTTTTCTTAGGCTGGCAATCTGAAATTAAAACAGAGGAGTGTCGGGTTGACGACCTTTCGTCTGAAATTAACAATGTTTGAGATGCAACTTTTCTGCTGTTTGTTTGCTGACATTTGTAACTCTTTTCAGTGCTGACAAAAGATCATCAGCTTGCAACATTAACTTTGTACTCTCTCTCTCAGCAAACCAAGCAGTATCTCTATAGAGAGAGAGAGAGTATGTTCCTATCATTTTCTGCTTGTATTTCAGATTTCCAGCATGTTTAGCACTTTGCTTTTGTAAAAGGAAAGCTGTGCCTGATAAATTAAGTAGAGCGCTTCACGGAAACAATGGAGTATATTTATAAAAGAAATGCCTTCATGATGAAGAGCTGCGGAGACTTGGGTGGGCAGCCTTGCTGCCTCTGAAGACTGCAGGTTCAAATCCTACTGCAGGACTTAGAAACAACCCGACCTCAGCAATTTACAAACGAGCGGATATTGGTGCCGGTCCCCAGCCTGGATAAACATGTGAGCTTAGCTGCAGAAGGCCAACGTGCTGTGGAAACCACACGCCAGTCCAGCATTGTGTGTTGACTCCCATATAACGTGGGAGAAGGGAGCAAAATGCATCAGTGTTATATACGGATATCTTAAAATGGCATTTGATGATCAGATATGTGGGAAACAACAGTAATTTTCTCCTTCTTTAATGCGATGTTTTACGGGGGCATGACCAGATAAAATTTAATTACCCAGCCACATGAGGATTTTTATTTGGCAGGTGGCCAAATGGCTAGTCAAGGTGGTCAGTTTTAAGAAACGTCTTTTTTAAAAAGGGAGAAGGAAGTAAGGAGATGGAGAGGTTTGGGCTGGGGTTTGGATTTCCAGAGGATAGGCTCCAGAAGGCTGACAGCACAGCTTCCTATAGTGGAGCGATTAAAATTGAGGATTTTCATTTAGCCAGAATTGGAGGAGCAAGGAAACCTTAATAAATTATGGGAATGGAGGAAGTCACTGAGATAAGGAATGGGTGAAGCTATGGAGAGGTTTAAAAACAAGCCTGAGAATAACAGCTGCGATTGTGAAGTGTTCTTATGCTTGATCTTTCCAGTAATGTCATAAATGTGTCTTCTCTGGAAAATAGATGGCAAAGGAAGAGCTGGAAAGCATTTAACCCAGTGACCAGAGCAAGAGTCCAGCACAGATCCAAAGTTAACAGAGCTAACCTACTCTTAAATGTGACTTCATTTTTGGTTAACTGTAACCTCAATCCATGATTCTTCATTTCCTCCTGTAGGTATTCTATTTATTTGTATTGCGATAGAATTAAGTGGGGGTGAATTGATCTAGGATGATTGCACAAACCAGGGAACAGTGGATGTATTAAATAGAAACCCTGAACAGGGCGTGAAACATGCTGTCAATTTGACACTGCCATTTTGGCTATCATGGTGAAGATTGATTCAACCCTCAATGTACTTTGGGTGAAAGTGTGGCCAGACTGATCCTAGACAGAAACACACAACAGATAAGAAAATTGGTAAGGAATAGACCTGCCATCAGTTGTGAAGTAAAATAGTCAAAGATAGTATCAAACTTAAAGAAAATACATAAAACTGTGCAAAGAATTGGCAGGAGAGGTGATTGGTCATAAAATTGAAAAAAGCAACCAATTGCAAAAAGATTATTAAGAAAGTGAATACCAGAGTACGAGAGGAAGTAAGCTGAAAAACATAAAAACTGATAAGAAAAGTTTCTTCAGCTATTTAAAAAATAAAATTGTTAACAAGGTCTTATAGAAAATGAAACAGATGCAGAGAAAGCTAGAGAAACTCAGCAGGCCTGCAGCATGTGTGGAGAGAGAAACAGATTTAACATTTCGAGACCAGAATGACTCTTCTGTCCCCAGGTCCTGATGGATTTCATCCAAGAGCCTTAAAAGAAGCATCTAATGAGATAGTTGCAATGAGGTTTCTTTAGATTGGAGCATACCTAATGTAGCTTCTTTATTTAAAAAAGGGGGCGGTGGGGGAGGTAGAAAGCAGGAAACTGCAGGCCAGTTAGCTTAAAATCTGACACAGGGAAACTGATAGAAGCAATTATTCAAGATGTTATAGAAAGGCACTTGGATAAGTTCGAAGTAATCACACAGAACAAGCATTGTTTTGTCAAAATGAAATCATGTTTATCTAATTTATTAGAGTTTTCTGAAGAAGAAGCTTGTGCTGTGGGTAAAGGGGATTTCCAGAAAGCATTTGATAAGGTGCCACGTCAAAAGTTATTGTGGAAAATACAAATTTGTGTTGTTGCGGGTAACATATTGGCATGGATAAAAGATTGGCTGGCGAACAGGAAGCAGAGAAAGGCATAAGTGGGTCTTTTTCAGGCTGGAACAATGTCATATGAGGTGTGGCACAGTGGGCACTACTGGGGCCTCAACTGTTTATAACTCACATAAATGATTTGGATGAGGGGACTAAAGGTATAGTAGTGAAATTTGCAGATGATACAAAGAGAGGTAGGTAAGTGAGTTGTGAAGAGGACATAAAGTCTTTACAATGGGACATAGAGAGGTTAAGTGAGGAGGCAAACATTAGGCAAATGGACTATAATGTGGGAAAGTATGAAATTGTCCATTTTTGGAGGAAGAGTGAAAATAAGAGTACTATCTAAATTAATTAGTGTTCAAAAAACATTTGGATAGATACATGAATAGGAAAGGTTTGGAGGGATGTGTGCCAGGAGCAGGCAGGTGGGACTAGTTTTGTTTGGGATTATGTTCAGCATGGACTGGTTGGACCGAAGGGTTTGTTTCCATGTTGTATGACTCTATGACTCAATGAGAGTTTGCAGAGACAGAGATGCAGAGGGTTGTGAGTCTTTGGAATTCCCTTCCTCAAAAGGCTGTTGATTTAAAATCTTCAAATATTTTTGAGTCAGAGATAGAATCTTAACTCTCAGAGGGATGAAGGATTATTGGGGGTATGTAGGAATGTACAGTTGAGATTAAAATCAGATCAGCTCACTTCCTTCAGGGAAGGAAATCTGCCTTCCTGGTCTGGCCTATATGTGACTCCAGATACACAGTGATGTGGTTAACTCTTAACTGCTGCCTGAAACAGCCTAGCAAGCTACTCAATTGCATCAATTTGCTACACAGTCTCAACAAAGAAATGAAACCAGACGGACAACCCGGCATTGACCTGGAAAGGACGATGGCACAAACAGCCCTGTCAACCATGCAAAATCCTCCAAACTAACATTTGGGGGCTAGTGCCAAAATTGGGAGAGCTATACCACAGCCTGACATAGACTGTCAGGTGTGATTCCATGAGTGTGACTATGTCCCAGACACCACCATCACCGTCAATGGATATGTGCTGTCTCACCGGCAGGACAGACCTGCAGAGGTGGTGGCACAGTGGTATACATTCAGGAGGGATTTGCTCTCAGAGTCCTTAAAATTGATCCTGGACTCCATGAAGTCTCATGGCTTCAGGTTAAACAGAAGCATGGATACCTCCTGCTGATATCCTGCCAAATATCGTCCTCCCTCAGCTGATGAATCGGTACTCCTCCATGTTGAATAACACTTGGAGGAAGCATTGAGGGTGGCAAGAGCACAAAATGTACTCTGGGTGGGGGATTTCAATGTCCACCACCAAGAGTGGCTCTGCAGCAGCACTACTGATAAAGCTTGTTGGGTCCTAAAGGACATAGCTGCTAGACTGGGTCTACGGCAAATGGTGAGCCATCCAACAAGAGGGGAAAACATACTTAATCTTAACCTTATCAATCAGTCTACTGCAGATGCATCTGTCCATGACAGTATCTGTAAGAGTGTCCGCTGCACAGTCCTTTGAGGCAAAATCTCATCTCCACATTGAGTGTACCCTTCATCATGTTGTGTAGCACAATGCTAAATGGGACAGACTTCAAACAGATCCAGCAACTCAAGACTGGGCATCCGTGATATGCTGAGAGCCATCAACAGCAGCAGAAATGTATTCCAGCACAATCTACAACCTCATGGCCCTGCATATTCCTCCACTTAACCATTGCCATCAAGCCAAGGGATCAACCCTCGTTCAATGGAGAGTGCAGGAGGGCATGCCAGGAGCAGCACCAGGTATACCTGAAGGTGAGGTGTCAACTTGGTGAAGCCACCAAACAAGACTACTTGCAACAAATGATAGACAGAGCTAAGTGATCCCACAACCAACAGAAAATAGTTAGTCCTGCAACATCCAGTCGTGAATGGTTTAAAATTTTCAAGAAGATTTGTAGCTCGGGTTGTGGATGAGGTTGTAGACTTGCTTGCCGAGCCGGTGGGTTTGGTTGCAAACGTTTTGTCACCCTGCTAGGTAACATCATCAGTGTGCCTCTGGTGAAGCGTCTGTGTTCTGTCCCGCTTGTTATTTATATGCCTCGGTTTGCTGGGGTGGTTGGTATTATTTCCGGTTCTGTTTCTCAGTGGTTTGTACACAGGGTCTAAATTGATGTGTTTGTTGACAGAGTTCCAGTTGGAATACCAGGCTTCCAGGAATTCCCTAGCGTGTCTCTGTTTGGCTTGTGCGATTATGGATGTGTTGAGCCGGTCAAATTCATGTCCTTCATTGTCCGTGTGTAGTGAGACAAGTGAGAATTGGTCGTATCTCTTGGTGGCTAGTTGGTGTTCATGCATCAGTATTGTCAGTTTTCTTCCGGTTTGGCCTATGTCATGTTTCTCACAGTCCTTGCATGGTATTTTGTATATTACACCAGTTTTGCTGGTTTTGGGTATGGGATCCTTTACATTTGTCAGTAGGTCCCATACCCAAAACCAGCAAAACTGGTGTAATATACAAAATACCATGCAAGGACTGACTCAACACATCCATAATCGTACAAGCCAAACAGAGGCACGCTAGGGAATTCCTGGAGGCCTGGTATTCCAACTGGAACTCCATCAACAAACACATTGATTTAGACCCTATGTACAAACCACTGAGAAACAGAACCGGAAGTAGTACCAACCAGTCCAGCAAACTGAGGCATATAAATAACGAGCGAGACAGAACACAGATGCTTCACCAGAGGCGCACTGATGATGTTACCTAGCAGGGTGACAAAACGTTTGCAACCAAACCCACCAGCTTGGCGAGCATGTCTACAATCTCAGTCATCAATGGTGATGGACAATTAAATAACTCACTGACGAAGGAATCTCCACAAATGTCCCTATCCCAATGATGGACAAGCTCAGCTTATCAGTGCAAAAGATAAGACTGAAGCATTCACAGCAATCTTCAGCCAGAATTGCCAAGTGAGTGATCCATCTTGGCCTCCTGCACTGGTCCCCAGCATCACAGATGCCAGCCTTCAGCCATTTCAATTCATTCCATGTGATATCAAGAATTGGTTGAGGCATTGAATATTGCAAAGGCTACAGGCCTTGAAAACATTTCAGCAATAGTACTGAAGACTTGTGCACCAGTATTTGCTGCTCTCCTAGCCAAGCTCTTGCTGTATAGTTACAATACTGGCATCTATCTGACAAAGTGGAAAGTTGCCCAGAAATGTCCAGTACACAAAAAGCAAGACAGTTCCAATCCTGCCAAATTACCGCCCCATCAGTCCACTCTTGATCATCAGTAAAGGGATGGAAGGTGTTGTGAACAGTGCTATCAAGCAGCACCTGCTCAGCAATAACCTGCTCAGGGACACCCTGTTTGGATTCCGCCAGGGCTGCTCAGCTCCTGGCCTCTGGTTCAAACATGGATAAAAGAGCTAAATTCTAGAGGTGCGCTGAGAATGACAGCCCTCAAAGGCCACATTTGACCGAGTGTGGCATCAAGGATCCCTAGCAAAACTGGAACCAATGGGTATCAGGGACACACTCTCCACTGGTTAAAGTCATACCTGACTTATAGGAAGGTGGTCGTGGTTGTTGGAGGTCAGTGATCTCTGAGCTAGGATGTATCTGTAGGAGTTCCTCAAGGTAGTGTCCTCGGCCCAAACATCTTCAGCTGCTTCATCAATGACCTTCCCTCCATCATAAGGTCAGAAGTGGGGATGTGCAATCATCGGCGAACAAAGTTCTGCACCATTCATGATTCCTCATACTGAAGCAGTCCATGTTCAAATGAAACAAAATACAGAATATCCAGGCTTGGGCAACAGGTGGCAAGTAACATTCTTACCACACAAATGCCAGGTTATGACCATTACCAATAAGAGACAATCTAACCACCACCCTTTGACATTCAATGGCGTTACCATTACTGAATCCTCCCCAATCAATATCCTTAGGGTTACCATTGACCATAAACTCAATTGGACTCGCCATATAAATACAAGGCCTACAACAGCAGATCAGAGGCTAGGAATACTGCAGCACCTCCCTGATTGCGCTGTATATCCACAAGGTACAAGTCAGGACTGTGATGGAATACTTCCCATTTGCCCGGACGAGTGCAGATCCAACAACGCTCAAGAAGCACGACAGCATCCAGGACAAAGCAGCCCGCTTAATTGGCACTACATCCACAAACATCCACTCCTCCTCCACCAATGATCATTGGCAGTGGTGTGTACGATCTACAAGATGCACTGCAGAAATTTCCCAAAGATCCTTAGACAGCGTCTGCCAAAACCATGACCACTTCCATCTAGAAGGGCAAGGGTGGCAGATACCTGGCAACACCGTCACCTGCAAGTTCCCCTCCAAGCCACTCACCATCCTTCCTTCACTGTTGCTCAGTCAAAATCCTGAAATTCCCTGCCTCAAAAGCATTGTGAGTCAAACTACAGCAATGCGGCCTGCAGCTCACCAGTGCCTTCTCAAAGGCACCTGGAGACTGGCAATAAATGCTGGCCAGCCAGCAACACCCATGTCCCACGAGTGAATTTAAAAAAAGCAATGAACTTATCAAATGGCAGAGCAGGTTTGAAGGGCCAAGTGCCCGATAATTATTCATTATTCATGTGATTGTAGAGCATACTACTCACTTTGCTTGCTTTCAAAATTGTGCCTTTGGTGACCAATTTGACTTTTATATTGTCCCTTATTATTTGGTGGACCAGAGCTAATTTCAGGTTTTCCAACCTCTATAAGGAACCAAATAATTTTATAGAACTTTACTTAAGCTGGAAGGATTCACTTCAGATTTGCTGCAGATTGTAGTCTAGAAATGAGTCTGCAATTCTAGTGACTAGATCAAAATCTGTCTGTTACCGCATATTAGATTTGTTTCTTCCGGATGCAATGAGCTCACAAGACACGTTTATATTATTAATAGTAAATAACATCAGTCTGGAAACTTTAACAACATCTACTGCATTGACTTTGACTGTGACTCGTTCATACAGCACAATATCAACTTTGGCTATCGACAGTAACCGAAATGTTGTTAATTCATTGTTCAGAATTCTCTCCCCTCAACACTAATTAAGAAAACAATTTTTAAAAAAAATTTATAGGATGAGGATGTTGCTGTCTAGGTCAGTATTTATTGCCCATCCTAATTGCCCAGAGGGAAGTTAAGAGTCAACCAGGTAGGAGTCACAGGTAGGCTAGACCAGGTTCCTTCTCAAAAGGACATTAGTGAACCAGAGGGGTTTTCCCAAATGGATTCATGGTCATTATTAGACTCTTTAAATTCAGATATTTATTGAATTCAAGTTCCACCATCTGCCATGGTGGGATTCAGCCCCAGGTCCCCAGAATATTACATAGGTTACTGAATTAACAGCCCAGCAATAATACCACTAGGCCATTGCCTCCCTTACAATTTCAGGCCTGTCCCAAAGCACTTTACAACCAATGAAAGAGTTCCAAAGTGTAGTCACCGGTGTAATGGAAGATAGATGACAGGTAAAATCCCACAAACAGCAGTGAGATTAAATAATCAAGTAGTATGTTTTTGGTGATGCACATTGAGTGATAATCATTCACAAGGAGAACCCACTTGCGCATTTTTAAATAGTCCGTGGGATCTTTTACACCTACCTCACAGAGGATTGGTTTAACAATCAAAGCAACCAAAGAGTGAGCATGTGTAACGTTGTTGTGAATTCTACAGTCTCATTTGACGGTGAGCTACTGCATTGCCTGTTTTCCTGAAGACAGTGGTGAGCCTCAACCTAGAATCAAGACCCTAGGAATGGAAACCCCAACTCATGAGAGAACAATGCAGCACCACTAATTGGGCTGTGGCCAAAAGGATGGGCATCTAAATCCCAGGATAGCGGAGTGACCCACGTCACAAGTAAATAATGAGGGGAGGGGGTGAATTTTTTGCAGGCTGTGATCAGGGGAGAGGAGCTGGAAAGTGACTCTCAGCAGGCAGTCAGTCTCATGGTGTCTGCTGTCTTGATCAGGCTCTGATTGTCTTTGATAGAGAAAGTGCTCCCCCCAACACCCTGAAGTTTCACCCACAGTTTCTCCAGCTGTGCACACCGCATGGTGACTGACCTGCCCGCAGTTGGTTTAATTCCAAGTGACTTCTGCTGGAGGTGGGAAAGCAGGAGAGTTCTGGTACACCACCATCCGACCCAATCAGATATCCTTCTCACCTCGAAGCTCTCCACCAGATTTCACCCACATCAATGACTGTGCAGCACTTCCTCGGTGCTTAGCTGTGTGGGTTAGCTTCGATGCTGTACTCATGTTCTGTGATGTGAGACTTTAACCCACAACCTTCAGATTCTGAGGCAAAAGTGCTAGGCATTGAGGTTTGGGCAAAATTATATCCAATCCTGATCGCAGTCAGACTTTTTTTCCTGAATCGCTGCTAATATGGATGCTAGCTGGAAACTTTTTTAACAATAGATTGTGTACTTGATGAAAAAAAGAAATTGAGCCCCAAAAAAATGAAAGACCTGCATTTTGGTATTTTGCAGCCTCTTGTTTTGAAATGGATTCACAAGGCAGCAGTCAGTTGTCAAATGGCCAACTCCCACAAACAACAATGAGATTAAATGACCTGACAGTGATGACTGTCAAAAGATAATTATTCACCAGATACCTGAGACATCTCCCCTATCGTTCTCTGAAAGAGTATCATAGGATCCTTTACATGCACTGAACAGGGCAGGTAGGGCCTTGGTTCAAAATTTCTTTTGAAAGATGGCACCTCTGCTCGGATGCATTCCCTCTGTATTGCACTGCAAGAGTCAGCCTAGGGGCAGGGGTTCCCAAGGTGACTGGGGGAGACAGGGGGTCAAGATGCCAGGTGGGGTCAGGGGCCAAACATCTGGAATCTAAGGCAGTAGTGGCTGCTGTGGAGTTTGGACCAAGTTACGACAGCCATGCTGTTGCTCTAACAGGCCCTGGCTCTCACAGTTCTCAGTGAGGGATCGTGACAATTCTCACCCCTTGAAATGAGGTCAATGTGGGAAAAGGTTTGAGAAGCACTGGCCTGGAGCTTGTGCTCAGGTCTCCAGAATGGGTCTTGAACTCATGAGGCATTTTTCTGAAGAAGGGTCCTGACCCGAAACGTCAGCTTTCCTGCTCCTCTGATGCTGCCTGGCCTGCTGTGTTCCTCCAGCTCCACGCTGTGTTGCCTAGAACTCATGAGATTCTGATTCAGACAGTAGGGTATTACCAACTGATTCAGATAGAATTTGCTTGACTTTTTTTTTCTGTAGCTATTTAAGATTAAATCAGCATTAGGTGTGTGGCTTTAATCCCTGCCTATAAATTATGACTGACTGATTAGTTGTATTGTGTTTTTTTGAATGACATTCTGGATCTTAACTGTTTTAAACCATGGTTGCAGAAGGCAATCTCAAGCTGATAGTCAATCTAATGCCAGAAGAAAGAAACAATTGCCAACCATTTATATATTTGCCAAACTTTCCACATTTGGCACATTAACGATCCAACTCTCCTGGATACCCGAGACTCTGCGTGCACAGAAACATGTTACCTTTACAATTCTGCGCGTGAAGAACTTATTCACAACTGAACTGGGTCAAAACTATCTCAACACACGTGAGCACTGTAACTCAGGGCTGTGCATAAATCAGGACATGTGGTGTTTCACTGCAGTGTAAATTAACTGTGAATAATAACACGCTTATGCAATAGACAGTATTTATTTGTTACTTAGCAAAATAGCACCTCACTTGCAATGTTTCCATACTTTCCACAGCTCCATTTAGTTTTCGACAGTTGTGGGAAAATATAAAGTATGCAGAAGAACCTCAGCAAAACTTTACCACAAGAGTAATTGAGGGGAGTAGCATGGACGCAGTTAACCAAATACATGTAGGGAGAAGGAACAGAAGGCTATGTTGATGTGTTTAGATAGAGAGGGATAGAACGAGGCTTGTGCAGAGCATAAAAACCAGTACAAACTAGTTTGCCCAAATGACCTATTTTTGTGTAGTGTATATTATGTGATGCATTTCACCCATTGCTTTCTGTCCTTTAATGCAGTAACAGCAACAACTTGTATTTATATGGCACACGAGTGTTATAAAACAAAATTTGACGCTAAGACAGAAAAGATATATTCAAGTGGATGATCATAAGCTTGAATAAAGGGGTAGGTTTAAAAGTGCATCTCAAAGGAAGGAAGAAAAACAGGATGATGGAGGGGTTTCACCCCTTAGGACTTAATTGCTGAATGCGCCAGTGACAGAGTGTTTGAGATAGGGAATGCTGAGGAGTGTAGAATTAAAGGAACACAGATAGTTTGCAGGGTTGTGGGAGTGGAGAAGATTACACAGAGAGGGAGGGGCAAGGGATTTGAAAATAAGGTTGGGAATCACTTTGTTGAGAGCCAGTGTCAGTCAGCAAGCACGGGATGATATGTGAATGAGATGTAGTGCGAATGAAAACATTAGGACTTAGCCAGTAGAGTCTTGGTTGACCTTAAGTGTACAGGGTGCGTTGAATTTGGGAAGCTATACTGGAGTGTATTGGAATTGTCATCGAGAAGGAGCAAAGGCATGGCTGAAGGCTTCAGAGCAGATGTGATGCGGCAAGAATAAAGTCTGGCTGTGTTACGGAGATAGAATTAGGCTATCTTAGGGATGACACGGTTACATGGTTGGAAGCACCTCCTGGGATCAAATGTGATACCAATATTTGCAAAGTCTCAGCCTCAACCTCAGCCTCAGTCAGTTGCCAGGGATAGGGCTAAAATTAGTGGCCAGGGAGTGGAGAACTGATTATTAGTTGCCAGCCATTGACAAAGGAAGAAGTCTTCTGCGAGTGAGCCATGCTGTTCTGTTTATTTACTTAGTTCTTTGGAGTTATTACATTTTGTGATTTTTTTAATTTATTGGACAAGAGTTAAGACTGGCCTTATTGAGAAATGAATGAAACGTTGAATAATCTTTCTGTTATAAGCGTTTCATTTTAGCTGTTGTGACTATCAATATTGTTTCTAATATCGTGTAAAAGAGTTCCTGTTGAGGTTAAAATATCTCAGAACTGAATGGGTGTTGTACAGAAACAACAATCATCTGACAAGCCAGTTCAGCTAACCAAAAGAGACTCCAAAAACGCTAAAAATGCTATTTTTTTTTCCAAACAGAAAATGCACTGTAAGTTTTATATATCAAAATATAACCAAAAGATTTTTTTTTGCTCATGAGATTGGTTATAATGCATTTGTGAGTAAGCTCACTTTTTTTTTAATTCTTTCATGGGATGTGAGTGTTGCTGCCTATCCCTAATGACCTTGAGAAGGTTGTGGTGAGACACTTTATTCATAGCAGCATGTGGTGTAGGTGTATGTTTTTAGACTTTGGCCCAGGAACAGAAATATGTCCAAGCAAGGATGTTGCGAAGCTTGGAAGGGAACTCACAGCTATTGCCATGTACCTGCCTTGTCTTTCTTGGCAGTAGAGACTGTGAGTTTGGAACATTCTGTTGAAGGAGGCTTGATGAGCTGTTAGAGTGTACCTTGTTGGGGGGTGGGGGGAGGAGGTGTGGCATGTATGGTATATACAGCTCCCATCATATGTGGAGGGAGTGAATGTTTAAGATGGTAGATGTGGTGCCAATCAGGTGGCTACTTTGTCCTGAAATGTGTTGAGCCTCTTGATTGTTGTTGGAACCATAGCCATCCTGGGAAGCCAAGTGTATCCCGTCACACTCCTGACTTGTAGATGGTGGACAAAATTTGGCAATCCAGGAGGTGAGTTACTACAGAATGCCCAGCTTCTGAACATCACTAGTCACCATGGCTTTATGTGGCTGCTGTAGACCTTTATATTGCTTTGTTGCTGTGTCAAATGACTGTGTATAAATAAAATTCTACCACATTTCTTTATCCCTACTTTATAATTTACAGAGCTGCTTAAAAATGCTGTGGGTGGTGAGTTCAATATTGCAATGTTTTACTTATACGCTGTTTGATCACGTGAAATCCTGAGCATATCATGTTTGCTTCATCCATATCATTAGATCATATAGCACAGGAGGAGACCAATTGGTGCATCATGCCTGAGCTGGCTCTATCCAGTTAGTCCCATACCACAGTTATTTGCCCTCTACTCTGGGTAAATGAGATCATTTCAAGCACAGAACATGTCCAATTTTTCTTTGAAAGTTCCAATGGAATATGATACTTGCTGTTCATAAGTCACCATGACCCATGGTGGCATAATGACAGTGTCACTGGATTAGTAATCCAAAGGGCCTTGCTTATGCTCTGTGGACACAAATTCAAATTACACAGTGGCAACTGGTGAAATTTAAATTTCAATCAATGAATAAGTTCAATTAATAAAAAGTCTGGAATTGAAAGCTTGTCTCAGTTGTGGTGACCATGGAGCTATCATTGATTTTCGTAAAAGCCCAGCTGGTTCACTGATATCCTTTTGTGAAAGAAATTTGCTGTCAAGACTCAGTCAGGCCTACATGTGACTCCAGATTTAGAGCAAGGTGATTGATTCTGAAATAGCCAAACAAGCCAAAAAAAAATTAAGTTGTGAGTTCCAGTAAGAATTTTTCCCTCATTCCCCTTTAGATGTTGATTTTGAGTATTTATCTCAGGTAGCAGGGTCATTTAGACCAATGGGGTGCCTGTTCCTACTGTTTTGAGTTGCTGGGTAAGAATCTCATGCCCTGGTTTACAAGCCATGGCCAACAGTGGAATCAACAAACTTTCAGCAACGATGGTGAAAAGAGCTAGAATTTGGAACAATGACAGCCACTTACAAGTGGAGGATCCTTTAGGAAGAGGACTTACGATACCTTTAAGCACATGGGGAAGGAAACCATCTCATGTATTCTTTTCCAAAGTCGTATTGCATATTGAAGTTGAAAATGCCTGGCTTGCGTGAACAACTGAAAGGGATAGAACAAGATTAAGAGACAGGGAGGAAATGGACTTTCCCTGAGGAACATCATTACTGCACTGCTCATACTTTGGAGTCACATTTCAATTTAAGATTATTCTCCCTCACATGAGCAAAAACAATAAAATATTCGCAAGTGTTTTTCTAATAGGTTCATATTTCTCAGGAAAAATGGAACAGGTACAATATTTTTGTTTCTGTTGTCAATTTTCTTTGCTCCTCTTCAAAAGAGGCCAAACTGGTCCACCTGTGGGACAATAAAATTAGGGAGGTGTAGAAGAATCGGAGGAGCACAGAGGTCCAGGAGCATTGTTTAGACCAGATACCCTTTAAATGATCTATTCATTCACCCAAAATGCATTTGTGAATTGGGAACTGCCAACATTTTAAACCTGTTTCTTGATCGCACTGTTCGTTTTCTTTCATCTAGCGCCAATGTTGCTAATTTATGTTTAATATAGGCGGATATCTTTGGCTTAATTATTTTGGACATATGTAAATTCTGCAGCCTGCACTGACTTTAAAAGGCATCCTTGAAGCAGGGTGACGCTTGAATATTCAGCCATTGTGGGCCCACGCCAATTGTTTCTGCTCAGAGCGTTTCTGAAATGTAAGATGATAAGATCATAATACATAGGAGAAGAGAAGGCCATTCAGCCTGTGGAGTCTGCTGGACCAGGGTGGTGTCATGTGATATCTGACTTTGCCCACCCAGTTCAACAGCAGCACCTCCACATCATTCAGTGAGATCATGGCTGATTTGATAACTCTCAACTCCACTTCCATGGATTTTCTCCATAAACCTTAATTCCCTTACTGATTAAAAATCTGTCTATCTCAGCCTTGAATATACTTACCAATCCAACCTCTACAGTCCTCTGCAGGAAAGAATTCCACAGATTCACCAGCCTCTTAAACAGGCAACCACTTATTCCGAGCTTATGCCCTTTAATCCTACATGCATCCACAGGGGAAATAGCCTTTCTGTATCTACCTTATCAAGTCCCCTAAGATATTGTTTGTTTCAGTAAGGTTTTCCAAACTCCAATGAGTACAGGTCCAATCTACTCAACCTCTTCTCATCAGATAGTCCCTTCACACTCAAGATCAACCAAGTCAACCTACTGTAGACTGCCTTCAGTGACAGTATATCGTTCCTTAGATAAAGGAGACCAAAGCTGTTCAGTGTTCCAGATGTGCTTTGACTAGTGCCTTGTATAGATTTAGCAAGACTTCTCAATTTTTGTACTCCATTCCCTTTAAAATAAAAGGCCAACCTTCTATTTGCCTTCCCTATCACCTGCTGAAGTTGTGTGCTTTTTTCTGTATTTTATGCATGAGGACTTCCGAATCACTCTGTGCTGTAGCTTTCTACAGTGTTTCTCCATTTATCTAATACTCAGTTAGAACATAGAACAGTACAGCACAGTGCAGGCCCTTCGGCCCACGATGTTGTGCCGACCTATTATCTTACTAAGATCAATCTACCCTACATTTTACTATCCACCTTGTGCCTATCCAAGAGTCATTTAAGAGTCTCTAAAGTATCTGACTCCACTACTACTGCTGGCAGCGCATTCCACACGCCCACCGCTCTGTGTGAAGAACCTACCTCTGACATCTCCCCTATACCTTCCTCCAATCACCTTAAAATTATGCCACCTTGTAATAGTTATTTCTGCCCTGGAAAAAAGTCTCTGACTATCGACTCTATCTATGCCTCTCATCTTCTTGTAAACCTCTATCAAGTCACCTCTCATCTTTCTTTGCTCCAATGAAAAAAGCCCTAACTCCCTCAACCTTTCCTCATAAAACCTGCCCTCCAGGCCAGGCAGCATCCTGGTAAATCTCCTCTGCACCCTCTCTAAAGCTTCCACATCTTTCCTGTAATGAGGTGACCAGAACTGAACACACTGACCAGAAACTGAACACAGTTGTTCGATTCTTCCTGCCAATCTGCATAACCTCACATTTCCGCACAGTACTTTCAATTCACCAAGTTTTGCCCGCTTGCTTGAGCTGTCTTTGTCAGTCTGCAGACTCTTTGTGTCAGCCTTCCGATTTGCCTTCCCACCTATTTTTGTGTCCTCTCCAAACTTTGCTGTAGTACTTTCACTTTCCTCATCCAAGTCATGAACATATATTTTAAATAATAGTGGCCCCAGCACTGATCCCTGTGACACCCCACCAGTTACAGGTTGCCACCCTGAAAAGGACCCCTTATTCCAACTCTCTGTCTTCTACTAATTAGCCAATCCTATATCCATGCTAATATACTACTTCCAATGCCATGGGCTTCTCAATAAGTTAAGTGCTCCACCTGCAGTACCTTTCTCAAAACCTAAATAGATTATATCCTTGACATGCTTCGCCTTCTTCTATCCTGTTTGTAACATCCTCACTGAATTCTATCAAATTTGACAGGCATGATTTCCCCTTCATGAAGCCATACTGTCTCTGCTTGAATATATTGTATATTTCTAAATGCTCCACTATTGCATTCTCTACCATAGGTTCCCAATAACAGATGTTAAGATAACTGAACTATAGTTACCTTTTGTTAATCTCCTTTCCTTTGAATAAAGGTGTTGCTTTGGCAGTTTTCCAATCAACTAGCACTTTTCCAGAATCTAAGTATTTTTGGAATGTAACCATCAGTGCGTTCACTATCTCTGTAGATACTTCTTCTTATATCCTAGGATTCATCACATCAGGTCGAGGGGATTTATCAGTTTTTAGCTCTATTAGTTTTCGATAGTACTTTTTCCTCTCGTGATATTTATTGTATTTATTTAGTCTTACCTTTTTTGCCCCTTGACTAGTTAGTATTTTTGGAATGCCGTTAGTGTCTTCTACCATGAAGACTGGTGTAAAGTACTTATTTAAATCTTGTGCCATTCATAGGTCCCCATTATTATTTCCCCAGCCTTATTGTATGCTCTGTGTTCAGCTCGACCTTTCTCTTTTTATATATTTAAAGAAGCTCTTGCTGTTCATCTTTATATGATTTGCAGGTTTGCTCTCAAAGCTTATTTTCTCCCTTTTTTGCCATCATTTTTTATTTTTTAAATTTGCTGGTTTACCATTTAGCTTTGCCATATTGTATATTCTTTCTTTCAATTTGATGCCAGCTCTTGATCTGCCTGATTAACTACTGTTAGCTGATCCCCTTCCTAAGAACCCTTCTTTCTAATGAAACACATCTTTGTTGTGAACCTTTAAAAAAATCTGCCATTGTTCCCCAACCATATTTGTTGCTAATCCTCTTTCCCAGTCCACTCCAGTTAGCTTTGCCAGAATTCCTTTGTAATTACCCTTGTTTAAGTTTAGCACGTTTGTTTCCAACCCAAGTTTCTCCCTCTCAAACTGAATGCTAAATTCTACCATGTAATGTCACTGTTCTCTTGGGGAGATCATTTATTAAACCTACATCATTACACATCACGAGATCCAAAATAGCCTCATTGGATCCATAACATATTGTTGTAAGAAACGGTCCTTAGTACATTCTTAATTCTTCCTCATGGCTACCTCTGCCAACTCTTTATGTCAGTTGAAAAGTTTTGCAATATTTCAGCTGCCTGGAATCCAAGATCTGAAGGCCGGTATTTGCTTGAAATTGAGGGCATTTGAAAGTGAAATCCTTGTTTGAATGGTGGTTCAGGAAGAGAGAAGTCAGCCAATTCCTGGAACATGAGCAGAAAATCCAGGCCGACACTCCGGGTGCAATGCTATGGAGTGCTGCATTGATGGAGTGCTATCTGTTGGTAAGTTGGTAAATTGGTAAACCTAGCCTCTGCCAACCTTCTTAGGTGGATACAAAAGATCCCATGGCACTATTTCAGAGAAGAATAGGGGACTTTCCCCCACTGCCCTGGCATCAACACTTCACCATCAACCAGAATAGATGATCCCACTCTTGTATCATTACTGTTATCTGGATTTTGCTTTGCATATATTGAATGTCACAATTCTTGGCACTACCAGAGTGACTAAACTTCCAAATGTGCTGCATAGGTTGTAAAGTTCTCTGGGAACAGGTCTTCCTTTCTGTGTTTCGGGGGCTGAAATACAGTAATGTGTTTTAATAACAGGTGCTGATATCCATTCACAGATTCTGCCCATTAAAAGGGTCCAAATAAAGTGGGTAACTTTGCGACTCTGCATTAGTGGTGGGGAACCTCGTGTGCCAGCTGTGGTTGTCAGAGGCGTGGCAAAACGCGCCTAGTGCATCGTTTCCAATGGCCCACAATCAAACCAGACTCTCCACTCAGCAGAGTGGCAACATTAGTCACCTTATTAAAGCATCAGATTATTTTCTAGGGCAGGAAAAAGAGGCGAACAATCATTCCCATTCTGTAGCTTGCAATTAGATGTCAGAATCGGTATCAGGATTTGTGGGGTGTTATAACAAGCCAGTCAAAAGGAGTGAAAGAAGAAAAAAATCCCCCACTGCTGACTGCATTCTTTAATGTAATTTCTAGTTAATTGGACACATTAAGAAAAATCCTTCCTAATTAAATTTCTTAAAAGAAACGTCACATTGCTGTTTGAACTACAGTCTTAAACTTCCATTCACACTGTGACTGCAAATTAGGATAAGATTCATTTCAGCTCCTTCACCCCTGTGTAAAGTTGCTAAGGAGAAGACAAAGCATTCTGTTGATAAATGAAGGGGAAAAAAAGGGGTTGAGCTATTGCACTTAGATTTTATCTCACATTTACCATCAGTTTGATATTAGCCTCACACAGAGAAAATCCTACTGTCTCTCAAAAGAGATCAAGTTAAACATCCTTTCACTGCATGATGCTTTGTAGCACTTGACCCTGGCAATGTCATATGTGAAAGAATGGACGTAGAGACGTTTTCATAGGGCAAGAGTCCAAAATTAAATGTTATGAATATGAAATTGCCACTAAAAAAAGCAACATAAGTTCAGGGATTACTTCTTTGACTGGACAGTCCTGAGATATGGACCTTGCTACCATGTGGTGCGGCTGAGATCTAAAGTATTGAGGGATTTTAAGGGGAAACTGGGAAAACACAAGAAGTAGAAAGGAATAGAAGGGTGGATTGATGGGAGTGAGATGAAGTGGGAGTTGAAGGAGGTTCATGTGGTGCACAAATGCTATTGTGATTATTAGTGCAGAAGCAAAATATTGTGGATGACGGGAATCAGAAAGAGAAACAGAGACTGTTGGAAAAAGCTCATCAGGTTAGGCAACTGCGTGAGAAATTGAGTTAACATTTCAGATTGTGATCTTGTCACCTGAGCTGCTCTGATGAAAAGTCATCAACCTGAAACATTAACACGGTTTCCCTCTCTGCAGATGCTACCAGAGTTGCTGAGCATTTTCCTTGCTTGCTTGCTTCATTTTGTATGGGACCTGGAGCAGTTGGGCTGATTTCTCTACTGAAATTTCTATTGAGTTTTATCTGATAATACAGTATTTCTATGTGGAGGCTGGTTCCAAATTCCTTCAGCTGCGTCACCTTGTGAGAGGTGAGGCACATTCAATCTGGTTTACATAAAAACAGATCTATATTGTGTTGAGAGAAAGCTTGGTGTTTGTTGCTATGCAACCCAGAGAGTGGACTCAACCAATTAATGCTAATTATGAGATCTATAAGAATTTTATAATTTTCTTTTAGATTCTGAGGTGAATTGTCGGAGTGGGGACTATCAGTGCTGGGAAATCAAAACTTTTCCACACTTTCACCCCAAATTCAAGCCAAGCAATTTCAGGGCTTGTATAGTTCAGAGAAGAGATGAATTGTGACAATGTTACAATGCATCTTCTCTCAAACATTGGAAGGCCAGTCCACCAGTGTATGATTAGCACAGCCCTCAAAGGAACTCTCTAGGTCAAATTTACAATTTGGGGATATATTTTTGACAGTTTGCTCATAGCAAACATGGAGCTTCACAACAACAACCACTAGGCTCAAATGGCTCTGTTAATACTAAGTATTAGTAAACAACACTGACAATATTTGGTGCCAAGCCACAAAAGGAGAATTTTTTGCACGGGTGATTTAAAAAACTTGGTCAATGAGGTAGATTTGTAAGGAGTGTCTTAAAGGAGGAAAAGAGGGAGAGATAGAGAGAGAGAGGAGCAGATAATTCCAGAGCCTTTGTAGTTAAAAGCACAGGCACAAGTGGTGAAGCTAGAGAAATGGCAGATATGGATAAGGTTTACAAACCGGAAGTCTTGCAACATGTATTCATCCTTACAACCATTAGGGGAGCAGGAATATTCATCTCAGCTTGATTAAATTTATATCTTTGAGAAGGAAGGTTTTATGAAATCCTACCTGCCTATACTTAAATTTAAAAAGAACGAACATGGCAGATCTCTTATTTGAAATTAAAATTGATTTTAGGAATAAATTCTAATTGTATCAGGAGCTGCTGGGTAAAATTTAATAGGTAGTTTAGTGGGCAGCACTCTCATGTCTAAGTCACAAGGTTAGGTGTTTGAGGGTAGAGACTTGAGTATAAAATCTAGGTTGACATTCCCAATGTAGGTCTGAGGGAGTGCTACAGTGTTGACGATGACACCTCTCAGATGAAATCTTAAATTGTTTTCTTTCTCAGGTGGATACAAAAAATCCCATGGCACTATTTGAAGAAGAGCAGAGGAGTTCATGTATTTACTAGGTCACCAGCGTCTTGCCCAGTATATATCCTTGAAAGAACATCACAGCAAAATACAGATGATCTGGTCATTATCACTTTGTTTGTGGGAACCTGCTCTGGGCAAATTTGGTCATTATCACTTTGTTTGTGGGAACCTGCTCTGGGCAAATTAGCTGTCACTTTCCCACATTCAGGTTTTTTTTTGGATTGCCTGTGGTTGTGAAATGCAAGGTCTTTCTTATTTTAACTTTTTGTTTTGCATGGAGTAATTTACATTGAGCCCAATTTAATTGTTATCTTGGGTGAACATTTCAACCAAACAAAATTGTTGGGCTATTGACAATATTTTAGCAACTGTTCTGGTACAATGAATGCAGCCTTCTGGAAATGTTCCCCATTATTCAGGTCTGTGAAGAGCTATATTGCATTCAAAGGTAGTTCTGCTGCAGAGAGAACACAGAGGTATATCAGAGTTACAAATTTAAAAATTATTTTATCCCCACAGCATCCAATGCTGTTAAGCAAGTTTCCCTGTTTGAAAAAAAATAAACAAAGCATCCAGGTTTCATACTCTTTTACATCATTTACTTCATTTTAAATTCAATGGAATGTTCATTCAGAAGTCCTTGATTTTTTTGAAACGCAGATGTTATGGGTTTTAGGAACAAGTAACACTGCAGGCCACTGGGAAATGTTTTTAAATTCCAGCCATTTTTGAGATAGATTTCATTTAATCTATTCTCTGCCATTAAAATCCTCTTTAAAGATAAAAATTAGAGCATTTTCAGCAAAATATTGACGTGAGATACAGTGTATATAACAGGTAGCTTGCAGGCATCTTCCCTATGAACTGAATAGGAAGTCATAAAATCATATTTTGTTGATAATGACGAAATCCATAATTTTGGGGAAAAAATGCAAAGAAGTCTGTTAAATCGTGTCAAGTTAAGAAGGACATTGTTTAAAAATCTTTCCCCACAACCTTAGTTTACATATAGCTTGCGGCCTGCTGGACATTTGCTTTTATTAATATAGTAAATTGTCTTTCTTTCTCTCTTTCTGTCAGTCATATAGTGAGCAGTGAAAGGATGTAATGCAGACTCTGGGTGACGGATTATAAATCATTTGAGATTGAATTACAAGATAATTTGAAAACTTAACAGTTTGCATTTTGCAGTTGGGATTGTTTTGCAAACTTGCAGTTTTTTTTATGACTATCTAGGATTTTATTAGTAGCTTGTTGAGACATCTATCACACTGTTCCTCTCCTGTTAGCACTGGGCACATTTCTGCAGCGAGAAGAGTTGCACCATTGACGCCTGCATTAGCTGGTCCAAAAAAGATTGCTGTATTTTCATTGACACACAGCGCATTACCATAATTGGCTTTTCTACATGATAGGACAGAGGAAATAATAATGTCATTTTATTTACAGCCCGAGTGTCCCTTTATGAGACTTCTCCAAGTTCCTGCCATGCTGCGTAGGTCAAATGACATCTTTTGATCAGTCCTGTCCAAAGATATCAAAGCTGAGTGGCAAGTAATGGAGACCTAGTGACAAACCAAATCTGGGGAAGAAATAAGACTGCCAGTTTCCTATTAAACAGCCTGCTAAACAGCACAGCTTCACCGTGTCTGCTATGAAGCTACTCTGAGCACCTAAATCAGTAGAGTGAAAGGAGACTGAATTGAACATTAGTGCTGCAAATGACTGCAATGATTGCCATCACCCGCCTGCAGCACTCCCCCCCCACTCCAAGTTGCTCCATACCATCACCCACCCCCCAAATGCCCACATATCCCCTCCCTAAACCAAAAAAATCAGCAAGCAAACAGTGCGAATTACATTTAGACTGTTCTCATCCGATTTGATTTTCGTCCTGCTTCTAGCTGGTTTTCTGATCTGGTTTATTTAGGGTTGACATCAGCCAAATGGTGTAGCGGGATATCTCTGACAGATATTCTTATTGATTTAACAAGTTGTGCACTAGAGAGAAGCTGTTTCTTTTACATACTTTTCTCTGTCAGTTTTGCTCCTGGTTGATCTTTGAATTTAAAAAAAATCTATATTTATATTTATTGAAAGGTTTCCATATGGAGCTCTTTCATACACTGAAATTGGCCAGTGTTATTTTTGGACTAGTTTCTCATGACATTTTATCATCTTTTGTTGTGTTGTTTTTTTTTTCACCTTATTTGTAAGAAAACCTCAGGGAATTCTTTTTTCCCTTTTTTTTAAAAAGATGTTTTTCCTTTTTGTTCTTGCTTTCTGTCCTCCCTTTCTCTTTCTAGCCAGTTGACTCTCACTGTTATATGCCCTACCATCCAGTCATGATGAGAATACATGCTGAAATGCGTACTGTGCTGAGTTCGATTCACTATGAGCCCCAGGCTTTGTCAGCCCAATCTTCCATGCCCTCAATAATGGAGCCATCTTGCTCTCCACCGCAGTGTCACCTGTCTAGGTGAGCCAGGCTGGTAGCTACATGAAGTGACAGCGAGCTTCGAGGCGCAGTCGCCTTGGTTGACATGTGTATTATGATCTATCTTGCAGAGATAAGTTAACCAAAAAGGTGATTTATTTTTAACCGACCAATTTTTAAAATAATTACTGACTGGAATATTCCCAGTAAACTTGTAGCACATCATATTTGTGCTGCAGAAGTGGGTGACATACTTTTATTGAAAGCGTCATGTGAAAATATTTCAAACTTTACATTATTCATTGAATTACAAAGCACAGAAGGAGACCATTTGGCCCATCATACTAGTGTTAGCTCTTTGAAGCAGTTATCCAATTTGTGCCTATTCCACATTGCTCATACTTTCATAGCCCTGCAAAATTTCTTCCCTTCAAGTGTTTATCTAATTTGATTCTATTGCCTTTTCAGGCAATGCATTCCAGATTGTCTGCCACCCGCCGGGTCATATGCCAATAGATGTACTGTTCATTTATTAAATTAATCCTAGATCCTCACATGGAACAAGTAAGTTATCAAATTAAAAATTATATTCCAGTGGTGAATAAGAGCATCTCTGTTATTAAAGGGCAGGGAGATGCATAGTAATGACGTGACCAGACAGCATTTATTTAAAGAGACTTTACTCCCATGTCTGTTCACCTCTATTGAATCCCAGCCTCAGCTTTCCCCTACAATCTTCAGAATTTTAATAACTTAAAGGTGGTTGTCACCTAACAATGCATGTCCTGGTCTTTGCTTTTCCCTTCATTCAACCTTGGTGCTGTTTTCCACCATGAACCTTGCCCTCTTGTCTACCTCTTCCTATTGAAAAAGTAAGGCCAGATACCTTACTATTGGGGGACAGAAGCATTTTACTGTGGCAGTATTATTTAAAACTATGATAACTTGAACTCTGTAGGTGAATGGAGAGGGGTAAGGAGGCTGCCTTTTTGTAAGCAATCTATCCTGCAATGGTTTGCCTTAATTATTGATTTCTGGAATATAACCCCTACCGACTGGGAGGGCTTTGTGACCAAAATGGCAGCAGGCAGACCTCTATTAGAGACTTTCAGCATGTAGTTTTGACAAATGGAGTGATTGGAATTTTGGGCTGTTTCATTCTTGGATTAGCTTCAAAGCACAAGTTAAGCATTGGCCCAAGTATAGCCTGTTGCAAAGTCAGAGGTAGTTGGGGGTGGGGACTAAGTCTTGTTACTGATGGAAAGAGCATCACTAATGCAGAGAGTTGATAAAAAACTGGAATGAAAAGCAACATGGAAACCTCCACGTAACTTTAACACATTGCAAACTGTTATGACTACTTACACAACAATGACTAACTTCTCATTCCATCATATGCGTTTAATTGCTAAAGTGCTGGCTGGTGAACAGGCCATCAAGATTTTTTCTGTTTGAAACTTGTGATGCAAGTGATAATCCTGAGTCTGGGGTATTGTCTGTGGAATCCAATTTGCTGCTGTTGCGGGCTTGATTTAAGCTGCAAAAGATTTTAGAAACAAGTTAATAACACCACTTAAATAAAGGAGATTAATGTTGAAATGTAATACCTGAATGTTGTGATTTGAAGTCTAAATATAAATTCAGATATACATGAGCTATGACTTGATAGTTTAGTTACAAACAACAGTACTTTTTTCCACTCCTGCTCCCTGGCACAGAGTTCTATAGAATCTAGAGGCAGGAATAGGCCATTTGACCAATTGAGTCTGCTTCATCATGCAGTAAGATTATAGATGATCCGATGCCTTAATTCCACTTTCCTTTCTCCCTTCCTTGACACCATTGGCTATCATTAATACATTGAATTCAATTTTGAATGTATATAAGGACCCGGCCTGTATTGCTTTCTGGGGAAGAAATTTCCACACACTAACATTCTGAGATTAGAAAAATCTCATCATTTCCATCTTAAAAGGGAAATTGCCTATTTTTAAACTGTGTCCCCCTGTACTAATCTCTCTCACAAGAGGAAACATTCTCCCAGTATTCACTGCATAAAGTCTAGTCCAGACCTTATATGTTTCAATAGGATCACCTCTCATCTTTGTAATTCTTTATGGAGCTGGATATGTTAATAATGGATTACATTAAGGCAGGTATGTTATGGCAATGGCATATATCAATGCATATAGTTGCAGTAATCATTCATTCATATTGACTTATCAGATGTAGGTTCTTTTTGGCCAGTTGGCTGATCACTGACGGTGGATAGTTTTTCACAGTGTCAATAAAAGAAAGAAAACAAAGCGAGATTTTCACCTGCATAGCAACTTCCATGACCACAGTGTCCCAAATTATTTTGCAGGCCATGAAGTACTTTTAAAATGGGCAGCATGGTAGCGCAGTGATTAGTAATGGTGTCTCACAGTGCCAGGGACCAGGGTTCAACTTCAGCCTTGCGTGACTGTCTGCGTGGAGTTGTATGTTCTCGCCGTGTCTGCATAGGTTTCTGCCGGGTACTCCGACTGCTTCCTCCCACAGTCTGAAGATGTGAAGGTTAGGTGGATTGGCCATGCTAAATTGTCCTGTAGTGTCCAGGGTTGTGTACGCTAGGTAGATTAATCTTGGTAAATGGGAGGTTACAGGGATAGGAAAGGAGTCTGGGTAGGATGCTGTTTAGAGGGTTGGTGCAACTTGATGAGCTAAATGGCATCCATCTGCACTGTAGGGATTCTATGATAAATGTGGTCACTGTTATATTGTAAGAAAACCAACTTGCGCACGGCAAGGTCTCTCAAACAATAATATGATAATCTGTTTCTGAGAGATAAATAGCTTCGCCAGAACACACCTCAGAACACCACTCACTCCCTCAGAAAAATACTGGAGTGTGAACCCTGATTATTTTTGCCAATGCCTGCTGACACCCAGCGTTGCTTGCAAATTTCTGAGATGCTAAGTCATCACATAGAACTCTGATAACATCGTATGCAAAGGACCTGTGCAAACACAGAGAAAGAGTGTGATATTGGATGGACTTCAGTAGGCGGGAGTGAAGGAGAAGGAAGAGGGGAAGCGGGGTCTGGGTGATGACAGGGGAAGAGGAGTCCACTGCCACCCCTCCCCCCTTTCATAACAGTCCCACCCCTTCACAACCTAACTCTCCCCTCTTTCACAGCCATACCTTCTCCCACTTTCCTTCACTGAGTTTAAAGCCAAACCCGTTTAAATTCGTATGTGCCCTGCCTTTGGTAAACACACATTCACAGATCTAAGCATATGCATGTGGTGTCAATAGTCTCAGCCATTTTTCTTTGCTCAATTCTTGGAGGGAGACTTGATCCCCCAGCCTTCTGCCTCAGACAACACAGTGTGGAGCTGGAGGAACACAGCAGGCCAGGCAGCATCAGAGGAGCAGGAAAGCTGACATTTCGGGTCGGGAACATGACTCAGATGTGTACTACACCCTATACCATTGCTGACACAATATTTACTGCTCCTTCAAGTCAGGAGATTACATTTTGCATTACGGTTTAAATGTTTTCCTGAAACATTTGATTTTCTAACTGTGAAAAAACAAGTGTTGCAAATCTTCATTGAACACGTGTTGAGAAAGTGATCCACTTTGAGTTGTGAGTCGCCTCATGTTACATGACAAGTTGCATCATACCACTTTTGGACTCAGAAATGACATCTCGCTGTCCACCTCCCGTGAACTTCAATAGACTGCTGTATTTGTGCATTTGTTACCAATTAAACTGACTGCAGAAAGTTAGGTCTAATACTTTACAGCCTCATTTTAATGAGATTCATCTTCCTCTAATGCCATTCAACCACTCTGGCCCAGAAAAGGAGCAATTAAAACTGTGGAATCTCGCTTCTGCAGGTTGTAATTGGGATTGGAGATTTAATCATTTTTAACTTTGATTCTGTCTCTTTATCTCTATCTCTCAATCTAATCTTTGTTTCTCTTTCTGTACCTGATTACATGCTAAGTCATCCAATTTCCTTCTCCATTGTTTGTCTATTTTTCTCAATCCATAGCCCTCTTTATTTAAGAGAGATAGACTGTTGGTCCTCTTCTATTCTGAAATCCCAAATGTCTAGTTGTTAATTCACTTTCCCAGCAAGTTATGTTGCAAAAACATTTCACATCGAGGGGCAAGAGTGTAACAATACATGCCACAAGATGCCATTCTCCAGTGAAATTTTGGCCCATGGTTTATTTCAGTTCAAGCCTGGAAACTGAATTGTACATGTATTGCTTGAAATTACATAACAAACAAGTAATTAATTCAGGATTAAGAACTGACCTAAATCGTTAAAAGAAGTGTCTTCCTACCATTGCACTGTTGAATATTAGATTCGAATTTTAGAAAGTCCAAGATTGTAAAACACTGAGGGGAATTCCATGTTTATTGCGTCCGCAATCCTGCAGGAACAAAATGTTTATAATTAATTCTTGCTGTTTGGAAGAACTTCTCCCATTGATTTTCTTTGTAAGAAGCTCTAGCCGATTGTCACACAGTATACATTAAATGTCAATGTGACTGAAATAGCCTTTCATTAATCTGGATAAATGAAGTATTGTTTTCAAAGCTCAATACACAAAATGTTTTTTTTCCCAATGAAAGGGATAGCAGTTAAAGAGCTATAGGTGTATAAAATGCTTTCCGTCTTTGAAGGTCTGCGCACTCTTCCATAAGACACTTCAAAATTACAAGCCATGACTTTGGATAGCCTCAGATCCATCTTTTCCTCTATCTGCAGCATTTACAGCTGTATAGTGTTTTTAGAGCAAGTTTAGGAATGGGCTGCATTCTCATTTCACAGATAAAAATATAAGTTTGAATTGAGAAGAATTTTGAGTATTTTAGCTTCGTGTCCGGAAGGTGGCTCTCCACCAACATACCAGGAGTTGTTTGAGTCATAGACTTGTGTTTTGGGGCTACATTGTTAAACATGTAAATATAACCATTCTTTGAGTAGGTGCCCTTTCCCTTTATCTTCCAACATGTCCTATTATATTGCTGCAAGTTGTGAATTTAACATTTAATTGCAAGATAAAAGCTTTATCTTTGTTATTGTTTAATATACAACATGATTTACCTTGAGTTTTTTTAACACATTCAATGGACTATTGTATTTATAAAACTGTTCCTCAATGATTTTAATTCTTTCCTGTATTATTCTCTTGGCATTTCACTTTTGGTGGATAGTTGCGAGACTTCAGTGTGCTCCCTTTTGGTTTGCCATTCATTTCTGTGGACGAGTCCTTATTCAGTACATCTTTCTATTAAAAGCTAAGCCTACTTTGCAAACACATTTATTGCAAAGAAGCACTATCACCAAACTGTCCAGTTAATTTGGCTTTGCCTCATCATACCACTTTTTGAAGGTGGCTGTGCACAACAGCCATTGGCCCATCAAGTCTGCAGTGCTGTTCGAAGAGATCACGGTTGATTTGATAACCCTCAACTCCACCTTCCTGCCTTTTCGTCATAGCCTTTGTTTCCCTTACTGATTAAAAATCTGTCTCAGTCTTGAAAATTCTTAATTACACAGCTTCAACAGACCTATGTGTAAAGAATTTTGATATAGAAACCCTCAGAGGAGAAATTCCTCCTCATCTGTCTTAAATGGGTAATCTCTTATTCTCCTACAAAGGAAAATAACCTCTCCACATCTATCCTGTTAAGTCTCTCAAGAATCTTGTATATTTCAATAAGGTCTCATCTCATTCTTCTTACCTCCAATGAGTACAGGCCCAACCTACTCAATCTTTTTCTATAAGACAATCCCTCAGTGCTAGTGAACCTTTTCTGGACGACTTAGATAAGAGTACACAGTATCCCAGGTATGGTTTGACTAGTGCCTTGTGTAATTTTAGCAAAACCTCCTTATTTTTAAACTCCACTCCATTTGAAGTAAAGGCCAACCTTCTATTTGCCTTCTCTATTACCTGATGAACTTGTAATTTTTTTTTAATCAACGGGCTTGCACATGTTTTGACGCATTGCAACTGCACCACAAGACCCTGAAAAACACATCCAATAGCTAAGCACATAGCATTCAGCATCCTGCTCAACTTGCATGTTGGCTTTTTGTGACTCGTGTACAAGGATTGTCAAATCCCTCTGTATATGTAGCTTTCTGCAGTCTTTCTCCATTTATAGAATATCCTGCACTTCTTCTTCCTGCCAAAGTATATAACCTCACATATGATTACTCAGCAATAGAAAAATTGTGGATTTCAAAAAAGAGTAAAACACAAGGAAGAGAGAATACACAGTTCATCAGAGCACAACACTGGATAGAGATCGTTGATACATTGCAGAGAACACAACATGCTTACACACTCTTACTTAAAAAAACACATTAAGTAAAATTCGTGGTAGGTAGAATTAAATGATAATTTTAATTAAACTGTGAAATATGCAGTATTGCTCAACATTACATCTGGCTCAGCATCAGAATTCCTGGAAAATACATCAGTGGCATTATGTGTTATTTTCATCATTATTAATGTTTTAAACAAAAAACAAATGCCAATGATATTATTTCCTTGGGATCAATAACCTCAAAATAATACTTGGGGATCAGTTTAAGTTTTTGCAGTGGTTTTGGGCCTACAAACCTGCTTTATTTTTACTGCTGGTGATGTATTTATTACACAACATTCCTGATATTAATGTGGAAACAGGTTTGGTTATGATAGTGGTTGAAGTACTTCAATTACTCAGCATGGCCCAGGGACTTAGAGACTCCACTCTGAACCTGCTAAAAAACCTGAAGAATCTGTCTAAAATCTTACTTGCTAGGTCTCTTCTACCCAGGATCTGCTTCTGATTTTGTCCCAGGATCTGAGCTCCAGGTTATGTCCAGGAATCTAGGTTCTAGGTTTTGCCTGTCAAGAATTAAAAACCAAACCTAGCGCTGGCCCCATCTTCTGACACCACTGTGTCACGGGCTTTGATTTAAAATTATAATCCGATACTGATTATATCACTGGTCCTAATTTGCATATGTAAAAAAAGGTGCTGCTTCCTTCTTGTGGGTGACGCTTGGTTAATATGCAGAAAAAGGAAGACTTGCATTTATGTGATAACAAGGTGTAGAGCTGGATGAACACAGCAGGCCAAGCAGCATCAGAGGGGCAGGAAAGCTGCCGTTTCGGGCTGAGACCCTTAGGCCCGAAATGTCAGCTTTCCTGCTCCTCTGATGCTGCTTGGCCTGCTG
>JAHRHZ010000051.1:20622953-20752949 GCA_024137785.1 Ginglymostoma cirratum | reverse complement strand
CCTCTGATGCTGCTTGGCCTGCTGTGTTCATCCAGCTCTACACCTTGTTATCTCAGATTCTCCAGCATCTGTATTTCCGACTATCACTTGCATTTATGTAGCAGCTTTCATAATCTCATGACATCATAAAGTGCTTTACAGCCAATGAAGTACTTTTTGAAGTGTAGTCACTGTTATAATGAAGCTAATTTGGTCACCAGAAGTTTGCACAAATAGCAATGCAGGTAACAAGCAGATTATCTTTTTGTACTGGAGGAAAGGGATCTATTCAATTATCAGGCTGTCCTGGTGCCAATGCAAATAATATAGTTTTGTATAAGTAAGAAATGCCTTAATTTTGTTTGTTTTCTGTATGTAAAGACTGCAAAGAACCAAACTGCTCTAGTGACAATGTATGTATATAAAGATTTTTAATGAATAAAGTATATTTTTGAAATAGAAAAGCAACTGAGGGGGAGTAATGGCAACCTATTATCTTAACTGCCCCCTGTCAACACGCACTGTGCCTGTGGCTTGGTTTCCATCACTTAAAATCAGGACCCACATTTATTTTGGGTTTAAAAACTCCCTCGGAAACACTTTTTCACAAAAGAAAATTATTAAATAATCTTCTAGGAAGCATTTTAAAAAACTTGGCAAAAGCATATTACAGTGTATAGTTGATATTTTTTGAGAAAGGTGTAGTTACACTAACATTCTGAGAAAGCTTGGTAATACTCCTGCAGCAACAGAAAATATGTTAAAATTTAGTTTAACCAAAATTGATGTTAGGGAAATATCACGCTCATTTGCTGTAAGCTGTTTGCAAAATCCATTTTGCTAAAGCACATAGCAGATAGTTGGAGCTAAGATACAGATGGGCCACGATCTAATTTGAACAGCGAACAGCCTGCAAGGTCTGAATGGCCTCCACGCCATTCGACATTGTTAAATTCATGATCTTTTGAAATGAAGGATTTTTTTCACTGTGCCCAGCTCTCAGTAATATTTTGCTTCTATATGTTTTCTTTGCCAGCGTACGTGCCTGAGGAAGAGCTGAAAGCAGCAGAGCTCAGCCAAGATCTTCAGGACAAAGAATTGCCACCGGGGAGTGACCAGGAGCATGAGTTTGTGTGTGCCGAGGAAGATGACAGTAAAGAAGTGCCCAGTTACCAGAATTCACCCGCCAGCACGCCGACTAACCCAGAGCCAGGCTACAGGTCGCCCGCCAGTGACACCAGTGATCAGCTGGCTGAGTCCCAGAGCACCTCATCTAAGGATGGGCAGGAAAAAGAGGAAGGGCTGGGCATGGACAGCTTACTCGTCTCACGGGACAGCCTGGCACAGATGAAAGCCGCCTACTCCAACTTTCTGAGCAGCTCCTACTGGACGAGCCTGGGCCTGGACCTGAAGAACGCGAACCAGCCGAGTGTCAGCACCAGCAGCAATGGCAGCAGCAGTCACAGTGGTACCGGCGGAGGGGCAGGCTATGACTGGCACCAGGCCGCCTTGGCCAAAACCCTGCAGCAGACCTCATACGGAGTGATGCCCGAGTCCAGCCTGTTCAGCACGGTGCAGCTGTACCGGCAGCACAACAAGCTCTTCGGCTCCGTCTTCACTGGAGCCAGCAAGTTTCGGTGCAAGGACTGCAGCTCTGCCTACGACACCTTGGTAGGCCTGACAGTCCACATGAATGAGACGGGCCACTATCGCGATGACAACCAGGACAAGGACGCAAACAACCCCCGCAAGTGGTCAAAGCCCAGGAAGCGTTCCCTCATGGAGATGGAGGGTAAGGAGGACGCACAGAAGGTATTGAAGTGCATGTACTGTGGACATTCCTTCGAGTCCCTGCAAGATCTCAGCGTCCACATGATCAAGACCAAGCATTACCAGAAAGTGCCTCTCAAGGAGCCGGTTCCTGCACTTGCCTCTAAGCTGCTGCCGCCCAACAAACGGAGAGTCCAGCCTGACACCCAACCTTGCTCGCCGGAGTCTGCTGCCAATCCCACGGGGGTGCCGGCCAGCGAGTCGGCTTCGGCGCAGAAAGCTGCCAATCCCTACGTGACCCCCAACAACCGCTACGGCTACCAGAATGGCGCCAGTTACACCTGGCAATTTGAGGCCCGGAAAGCACAGATACTGAAGTGCATGGAGTGCGGCAGCTCCCACGACACGTTGCAGCAGCTGACCACCCACATGATGGTGACTGGCCATTTCCTGAAAGTCACCAACTCTGCCTCCAAGAAGGGGAAGCAGCTGGTTTTCGACACAGTGGGTGAGGAGAAAGTCCAATCCATCCCCTTGCCCCCTTCGACTCCAACAAGGATGGCAGCGCCCACCGCCCAGACGAAGCCGGAAACGCCACCTTCACCAGTTACCGAGCCCAGAAAGGAACACGAGGAGGAGGAGGAGCCACTGGAACAGAATGAGAAGGAACAAGAAATAAAGGAGGAGAGAGACAATCCCACAGAAAAGTTTGAGTCCACCTCACAGTATCAGTATCTCCGGGAAGAGGACTTGGATGAAAGTCCTAAAGGTGGGATTGATATTCTCAAGTCCTTAGAGAACACTGTCACGACAGCCATTAACAAAGCCCAGAATGGGGCACCTACTTGGGGCGGCTACTCCAGCATTCATGCAGCATATCAGCTTTCAGGGACCATACGACCCTTTCAGCCAACGGTGCAGAACGTTCAGTTGACCCCATTCTACACTAATAGTGTCAAGGCCCTGTCTTCAGAGCATCTCACTGCAGTGGAGTCTTCAGAGTGCCATTCACCACCACCTCAAAAGAGCAATGTCCATGCGATGGAGGAACTTGTGGAGAAGGTGACGGGTAAAATGACGATTAAGTCAGAGGAGAAACCAGTAGAGAAAGAGCTTGTGGTCACACCAGTGACCAGGACAAGCTGTAGCTCATCACCTCCCAGTGCTAAAGACCCTCCCAAAGCTGAGGACTTTGACAGTGCAGCTCAACTGAAGAGAGGTGCTGATGGGGAGGAAGTGAAAGTGAAAAAAGAGAGTAATTTAGACAGCTCTTCTCCCAATGGGACAGAATGTTTGAAATCAACTGTTAGCAACGGCTGTAACAGTATGGCGATTATTACAGACCATTCACCGGAATCACCATTTGTCAATCCACTTAGTGCACTACAGTCAATTATGAACACACACTTGGGCAAGGCTGCCAAGCCATTGAGCCCTAGCCTTGACCCACTGGCCATGCTCTACAAAATAAGCAACAGTGTGTTAGACAAGCCCATATTCCCTGCCGCTCAGGTCAAACAAGCAGATATTGTAGATCGATACTACTACGAAAACAATGACCAACCCATAGACTTAACAAAGTCGAAAAGCAGTAAAAAGCTCATTTCAGCCATGACAGAAACAATACTCTCCTCCTCGAGGGAAAACGCTTTGTTGGATATTTCTGACATGGTCAAGAACCTCACGGGCCGGTTGACACCCAAGTCTTCAACCCCATCAACTGTTTCAGAAAAGTCCGAAGCAGATGTGAGCAGTTTCGAGGATACCTTAGAGGAGATCTCTCCAGTGCAGAAGAGGAAGGGCAGACAGTCTAACTGGAACCCTCAGCACCTTTTGATACTCCAAGCTCAGTTTGCGGCCAGCTTACGCGAGTCCTCTGAAGGCAAATACATTATGTCGGACCTGAACCTACACGAGCGGGTGCACATTTCAAAGTTTACTGGTCTTTCCATGACCACGATAAGCCATTGGCTGGCCAATGTAAAGTATCAATTGAGAAGGACAGGTGGAACTAAATTCCTGAAGAACTTAGATACAGGTCACCCAGTTTTCTTCTGTAACGATTGTGCCTCTCAGTTTAGGACTCCTTCCAGCTACATAGGCCATTTGGAATCTCACTTAGGATTTTCTATGAAGGATCTCTCGAAGTTATCAATAGAGCAGATTCGGGAGCAGCAGGCAATTTCAAAGGTCATACCAAATAAGACACTGAGTTCAGTTGGGTTGTCAGAGGAAGACATCAGCTGTACATTCCAGTGTAAAATGTGCAACCGGACCTTTGCAAGCAAACATGCGGTCAAACTGCACCTTAGCAAAACACATGGCAAATCTCCAGAGGACCATCTGTTATATGTAACTGAATTTGAAAAACAATAGTACCCAGGTAAGGAGATGTGTAACTAAGTATGTACTGATAAACACAGGGCATGGCAAATGCACTCCAGGATGAATGTAAAGAACATTTCCTCATATGTCTAGACAGTGTGTACTTATTTGTCATTTTTTGCTGTTAACACTTCCTAACAAGTAATCTCCAGAGAAGTAAGATCACCACTGAATGCATTGCTACAATAATTTATCTTATCATGTATTGTCAGGCAGTCATACAGTTTCAAATTCAGAATTTTATTTTGTTTCAAACAAGCATATATTTAATTGTATATTTGGAAGGAGGAATTTCAAGTTGTGGCTTGGGTAACTAAAGAAAACACATTAATAACTAAATGGAATGATGTCTTTGCAATTTGACCCATTATCTTTTAAACTTTGAACTGGAAGCAATTACTGCCGGCATAATTCCACAATAACAACTGCAGTCCTTGTGAGAGAAAAAAATAAAAGTTACATTTGAACTTGGATTTTACCTGAAAGGTTATGTGTTATATTGTAGGCCACTGCAATACATTTGTTGACAAATATTTGACAGTTATGGAAGTTCTTTAGTACAGACAACAGAAGAGTAACATTAAACTTTGCCCATTCATTCTGTCATTTCTGAACATCACTACTTTCAATCATATGACCTTGAAGAACATACCTTCTCTTGTAAAGGCCTTCTTCTGAATGCTCAGAACTAAAATATGAGAAGCAATCAGAATCCTGGAACATTTGAAAAATATGTTCTTCTCTGAATTAACTGTGTTAGATACTTCTTTAAAATCGCGCTTTAAAGGTAATACTTTAAAATGTCAATCTGCAAAAAACTAAGAACAACAGTTGAATATTTTAATTATGGTATTTTGTTGTTGCCTAGAATTTTAAAGGATAATAGTAAGAAAGAATTGTGATTAAATAGCACCTTTCACAACTACTGGATATCTCAAAGCACTTCAGAGACAATTAAGTTCTTTTGAAGTATAGTCCCTGTTATAATGCAAGAAATGTAGTAGCCAAGTTACACACAGCAAGATACCATAAATAGCAATGCTGTAATGATGGGATAATTTTTGGTGATCCTGATTAGCAGATAAATATTGATCTGGACATGGGGCATAACTCCTCTGCTCATCTTCAAAATAGTGGCTGCTGGATCTTTTCTGCCCACCTCAGAGAGCCTGATTTAACATCTGAAAGATAGCAACATCGACAGTGAGGTGCCAGTCTTGATGTTTAAGCCCTGGAATGACATGCTAAACCATAAATTGATAGGCTAAACATTTGGACTACAGAATGCTATTATATGATTGATATGCTTGGTAAAAGCAGTGGTAAGTAAGTGAGAGTGTTCAGGATCTAAAATATCACAGCATCCACAATTTGGAATGTCTGCCTGACTCTGCCACACTGAAAACATTTGAAATGAACAGCTGAGGTGCAATCAGGACGGTTAGCTCAATGTGCACAGCTTTTGCATCCAATACACAGTTTAACTTTAAATATGGTAGAAGCTACTGGTGATATCGAAATGGTCTCTCATTCTGCACTGTGCAATGTTCTCATCCATTAATGTTACTGCCAGGGGAAATGAGGTGGTCTGTATAACAGATAACCATTTTGAGGCCACTTGGAAGAACATAAGGTAAAAGAGTGAACGTTGGCCATTCGGTTGTTTGAGTCTACTCTGCTGTTCAACAAAATTATTGCTTTATTTTCTACCTCAATTCTGCCTTCTCATATTATCTCCCTATTTCTTAATTCGCCTAGTACTGAAAAATCTAAAAACCTCTGCCTTAAATATATTCAGTCAAAAAGCATGCAAACCCTTCTGCATTTGAGAATTCCACAGATCTACATTCCTCTGAGTGAAGAATGTTTAACACTATCATCCATATCCGTAATATTACACTCATAATCTCTGTCATTGCATTATCATTAAGTGACATCAATTTACCTGGCGTATCAAGCTGCTTAGTTACTTAAACACAACTGGTCAACTCTTCAGATTTGACTGTTCAAAGTTAACCTCTGTGGAAGTGAGAAACAGATAGTGTGGAGCTGAACTGAGTCTTGGAATGATCTATTATCAAGCTCTTGCACTGCGTTTCCATGTCACTGCACAACTCTTGCTGTCGATCCTGTTCTTACTTTGACAATTAACCAGTGACCACTTCTAAAGTGTCGTTGGCACTGATTGATTGCTAATCATCATCAAGAACTGACAAGTGATATTACGGGGATTTGGGTTAGGAGAGAGCACAGAGCGAGCTAGATATCCTAATGTGTTTTAAGCCAAGCTTGCTCTATAATTGTTGTCCACACTGAAGAGTTTTCATCGTTGTTCAAGGAAAGCTCCAAACACCGTGTAAAAGTACACAGTTGAAATTTCCTTATGCATTGTTCATTCAGCCAATGGCATTTAAATGTGTCAGTGACCGTATTAATCATTATCAATCATATATGGCACAAGCACAGCTCGCAAGTTTGTTGTGCTATCAACCAATGTTTATCCATTTTGGGTGTGGCATTGAGAAAAAAAATTGAAAAAAAAAAGTGATTTAACTGGTTAGGGAAACTTCCTGAAGTAGAACACATCCTGCCAGTCGATGTTCAATTGTGGTTCGATAACACAGCAAGCAGAGTAGATACTGTCAATACATTTCCGGAATCCCTTTGGACTGTGCCAGAGACCTTTTGTTTGTAATGTGGGGAGGAAGATACCTGCATTCTAATTTTTTTCCTATAGATTCTCATTCCATCCTTGCAAGGGAGATGACTGATTGAATTTCACCTGCACTGAATTATACTTGTGCATTCTGGTAATTGCAGAGGGCCACAAAGAGAAGCACAGGTACAACATTTGTTGTGCAGGGACTTAATAGCAGCATATTTACAAATTGATACGAGAGAGAAGCTTTCAATGCATTTATAATCCCATGAAATGTAATGCACCATGGGTTCATTCCAAAGGGCATCCGGTCTCTGTTTGCCTAACTTGGATAATGGATAGCTGTAGTGAAATGCTGTGCCTCCAGAGCCTAACTGATTAAACATTAAAATTTTTATATTAAGGTTTACAAATTGCATGGAAATTTTCCATTCCACAGCAAATGTGGTGAAAATGACGCAGGCCCGCTTAGCAAATGCAACAGCACACACTGCCAGGGAGCAAAATTACTCCTTTTGCATGCAAAGAAAATTGCAGGGGGAGGGGTAGGGGTAGATTTCCACCAATAAATAAGGTGGAATTGTTTGTCATATTCTGTTCGATCAGTGGCAACAAAAAAAATTGGCTTGGAGCACCCAAAGATTCAGTAACGTGCTTTGATTCAGAAACTAAATCGGCCAAAATTATACATATTAAACCATTGTGTATACATGTTGGATACACAGTGACAAGCACAGTGTTGTCCAATTTATTCCTGGAATGAGAAAAACCTGATCATCTCTCAATTATGACAGTCTTCCTCAAGCATGGAATAAAGCAGGGCAAATACACTGTCAACCTTTCTTTTCATTCTGCATGCGAAGAGATTTACAATTTTAAAAAATCATTTTGTTTATTTATAGTTTTAATGAAGATTATTACAGGCACAGAGGGACATTTAGCATACTTTTTCATACTGTGCAAGCAGCCTCTTTATCAATCTCTAGGGGCCACTGATTACATTCTTCAAAGTGTTCTGAAGATTTGAGTATTAAAGTGTTGGAGCAGACCTGATACTAGCAGTTTCACCCAAATGATGTAGGATCACTGTAAATTTTATTCTTTGATCCTCATAAACAGACAACTAAGAACCCCAACAAATCTATCGTGAGCGGCAATAACAAAAATAAAGTTGTCCTTGCTCAATTTTACACTGTAGTTGAAAACTACAGTGTGGTAAATGCCTGTAAACCATGCCCAGCAGAATAAATTGTATCCTGAGAATTTCTGAACATAAGGACTGGAGGAGATCATTCAGCCCCTCAAACTAGGTCCATTCAGTGAGATAATAGCTGATCTGCTACCTGACACCATAAACCCACCTTTCTCTACATTCCTGAATTACCTTTGGCTCACAATAATTTTATCACAGTTTCAGATACGAACAATGAAGTATCAATTACCAATTGTTAGAAACTAACAATCAAGCATCAATTGCTGTTTGTGGAAGAGGCTGTTTGGTTACAATGTGAAACTGGCTACTATCCTATTACATACAGAATAGGTATGTTTAAGGGGAAGCTGGAAGGAGAAAGGAATAGAAGGATATACTGATGGAATTAGATAAGTACAGCTGGGAGGAGGCTTCTATGGAGGACTTACACGATCGTGGACCTACTGGATGGAATGACCTGTTTCTGTGTTTTACGTTGCACCTAACATTACAACAACTGGCCCATGCTTGCAGTTTTTAAGTTCAGCACAAGAAAAATGTCAACACACAAGGTTTGTCGTCAGCTAATGTTGAGTGATTTCAATATGCCAATCTCCGCTGCCTGTGTTTTTCTTATTTTGTAGCCATATGGACACTGTGAATGAGAATCCAGCATTCAAAACATGGTCTGTAATGTCCTACTAAAACTTTCACTCAAAATTAGAACTGTTTCTCAAAACAGTACTAGCCACAAAGACAAATTAAACATATCATTAATAGGACAATACCATCAGCAGTCACTGTCAGCGGGTGGTAAAATGTTATTGTTCATGTTCAGATGAGGAAGATCTTAGTTTGGGTTGCAATTAAAACAGAATTGATTTTTTACCACATAAAGTATGAGAGACATAAAATTTTATGTCATTGCCATCTATTTATTGGACTTGCCGTGGCAGCAGCAACAATGAGCAAAATGAATAGGTTAGTCTATCTGCCGTTTAGGATCTTTCACTTTGACAATTAAAGGTAGTGGTCTGATCAAACCCTTAAATCCCTTACAGGCTTGTGTCACAGCCACAGAGCTAAGAATTGTACATGGGGTTTTGCCATTGCTATACCATTCCACATTTTAGCCATGGGATAATCATCTTGAGGAGGAGAGGAGAGCTTGAGATTTCCATTCCTTAACCCCTGAATCCCCTCATATGCTGTATTCCCACTCATGGAATCTCCAGGAATTGTAAAGATTAATCTTCAGGGCATTGTTGTGAAGACTCTTGGAAGGAGCATGAAGATAAAATTGAACATATAATTTATGTTTTTGTTTATAAGTGCCTTTTTAAAATGATCGCTTTAAACTCAATGAACAGTTTAAGGGGTCTGAGTTATTGGAGGTGAGATATCATGGAAACTTTCAGAACATTACATACAGCCAAGATGCCAATTTGAGCGAGAGTAGTCCGCATGGACATTAGAAGATAACCTGAACTTGATACCAGAAATACGTCATGTGCTGGATTTTACAGCTGCATATGGATGCATTTGAAGACAGTGGTTTGTTCGTAAAATAAACTAGATGCCATTCCCATCTCCTGCTCTTCCACACTTCCATACTTGGGGTTGGGGTTGGCATCAGGGCCCTTGGGCTATTGGACGTCTCGTTGTGTCTCCTCTGTTATTTACTTCTGCCAGGGGAAGGCAGAAGTGAGGTAAGCAGCCCAGCAGCTTCCACTATCCAAGATAACAAGCATGGGGCTGGATGAACACAGCAGGTCAAGCAGCATCATAGGAGCAGGAAAACTTGACGTTTCGGGCCTAAATCCTTCATCAGAAATGTTTAGACCCGAAACGTCAAGTTTTCCTGCTCCTATGATGCTGCTTGACCTGCTGTGTTCATCCAGCCCCATGCTTGTTATCTCGGATTCTCCAGCATCTGCAGCACCTTTTATCTCTGATACAGCTTCCACTATCCAGACTGCTTTCGTTCAGGAAGGGGTGGGGAGTATGACTTTTAGAGGATGCCTTGTGTCCATTGGAGACAGCAACTCCATTCCCATTAAAGCCTCCCATAACCCAGCCTCTACAACACAGTTCCCCCATTTACTCCATCTCCACCTCACAGTGATTTCTGCCAGGTTGGCCTTTCCAAAATTCCCCGACTTCCTCGTTCCATGTACCAAGATGCTTCTTTATGGGTGCTGAGCCATGCTGTAAGAGCAGTTAAAAGCCAATCACTTTGCAGTGGGTCGGAAGCAAGGTAAGAATTGCAAGTTTCCTTCCCTAGAGGACATTAGCGAACAAGATGAGGTTTTATGACAATCAATGATGGTTTCATGGCACCATTACTGAGAATAGCTTTTTTATATTTCAGATTTATTAATTGAATTTAAATGGGGATTTGAACCCATGCCTCTAGAGAATTAGCCTGGGCCTACTAAAATCCTAGTTTAGTGATGTTACCGCTACACCACCATCTCCCCTAGCTCTGTGAACTTGTTTGCCCCCTTGTTTGTTGTGTTGTTAACTTTGCTCTTAGTAGAAAGGACCCATTCCCTTTCACATTTTACACCACTTACACCAATTTACATCTCCTTTTCTTCCACCACTATCTTGGCATCTTTTAATATCTGAAAGGTGCTATATAAATGCAAGTTGTTCATATGGCAGCTTCATCTGCCTTGCAGCATTGGGAAGTTTAACATTGATTTTCTCTTTTCCTTTTTTTTTGTTATTTAGAGCAGCCAAAGGCTGTTTGCTGACATCATTAATTCAACAGGGCATTAAAGTTCCTGCACACAATCACTCTGCTCCATTTACTTTGAAAAGAGAAGCAGTGCGGAAGCCAGCAGGGTGACTGGGGTCTATCAACTCCTCCTCACTCAGACAAACAGATGCTGGTCTCAGATTGACATCTTTAACATAATAATTGGCCAGAATTTGCTGTAGATACCTTTAGCTCGACTTGTCACTGTGTCCTTCATTTCAAAAAGATTTTTTTTAAATCAACATGTTCAAAGATGTTATCACACCTCTCTGGAACAGGTGGGACTTGAACCTGGGCCTCCTGGTGCACCACTGTTGCACCACAAGACCTCAAAAGCTCAAAAATGCCTATTGCCTGTAAAGTTGCTGCAGGTGTGAGCACACACTGTTGCCTCATGTGCAATGGGACACCTGGGGCTGAAATGAAAAGGGCAAGGTACAAAGAATCTCCTGGACCAGTCAAATTTAAGTCTTGGGAATTAAACAAAGGAAGGTGTGTCAGTTTTAGGTGTCACATTCAATGACAACTCAGAACAGAAGGGAGAAAAAGATTGGCTTAAGCATGTGTGTCAAAACTTAGGATAAAGAGGAAAAGTCCAATTTTTTAAAACAAAATTAGCACTTCCTTAAAAAAATATACCTTGAAAAATTCAAAGACTGCAGGATTGTATGCCGTATTTGTAAGAGTTAATTTTCAGTGCTGGAGAGGTTGATTGTCAGCCATTATCACTCACTCATGTCATTAAAGAAGTTCTAAGACAAGACCTCAGAATTTTGGGCTAAGGGTTGGCAGATTTCAAAATAGAGATGAGGAGCATTACTCCACTCAAAGGTTCGTGAATCTGTGGAATTCACTACCGAGAGCGCAGCTAATGCCAGGACACCGAATAGATTTAAGATGGAGATAGACAGATTTTTGATAGTAACAGGTTAAAGGATTATGGGAAGCAGGAAGAAAAATGGATTTGAGGCCAATATGAGATCAGCTATGATCATATCAAAACAGTGAAGCAGGTTCAAGGGGCTGAATTGCCTACTCCTGCTTCTAGTTCTTATGTTCTTATACTTATGATGACTTACTGTGGTGATTTTAATGGCCAGTTAATGGGCAAACACAGTGAGCACTTAAAGGGAGAAGATGAGCCAGGAATGACTTGTGAAAATACTGACAGAGTGGTGCAACTCATAGAACAGCTTTTCAATATTTACATTGAACCATGCCTAAAGTTTCTGCACTGTTTACGCATAATGGCAAGTGCCATTAGTCTAACCGTTATTGTGACAGCATATTCTAACCAAATTCTTATATTCCTCAGCCTGTTGGATAGCTGTTGCAAACTCACATGTTCATCTGACACTTCTTGCCATGATATTGTTCTGCTTTTGTACCAATGTGACTCCATAAATGCCAAGGTCCCTTGCGAGTGGTCAGTTCCTTTGGTTAGCATTGTCTGTACTCAGAACCTTGACTAGAACTAATTAACTAATGTTCTAACCTCAGTGTTACAAGACTGCTCAGGAAGATACCCTCTTAATGCGTCACTTCACACTGTCAAACCCGATAAATAAGCTGTTAATCAGAACTAATAGAATTGCAGGGTTTTTTTGCCCTGCTCTGGACTATTCTGTGTGGCTGGAATTTTAAAAAAAATGTATTCAGAAATTGGCAGTCAGCCTAGAAGAAACAGCACTGATTATAGATTAACTTGGCAGTTGATTTGTTTTGCTCCAGTACTGACCAACACTCGAAGGTGCCCACCGTTAGTTGTTAATTTCGTTAGGAATCTGGTGGGTTGTCAAGCAACTAAGTCCATGGGGCAGCACATTTCCTCTCAGGCAGAGTTGCACCACAAGCATGGAAACAGGCTGTTCAGCCCACCTGGTCCATTCTTGTGGTTATGTTCCACGCAAGTCTCTGCCCACACTCTTCATCTCACACAATCAATATCATGCTTCTATCCTTTCCTCCTTTGTTTGTTTATCTAGCTGGCCCTTGAATGTATCAATTCAACTCAACTACTCCATGTGGCCACAAGTTTCACATTCTAACCACTCTTTAGGGAATAAGGTTTTTCTGAATTCCATATAGTATTTATTAGTGCCTACTTATATTTCTAACCTCTAGTTTGCTGCTATGCAGAGCTGGCATTGGCCTCATTCTGTGCTTTTAATAATTCTGAGATTCCTGTTTCGAGGCGGATAGCTCCCCTCCTGGAAAGCAGCAGGAAAGGTGACAAGAGGCGAGGACAATTAAGTGGTTTGGCACTGGGGAGATACCTACTACCCTCCCACCACCCACTACCTTTCTGCTACACCAGGAATTAAGTTCTAGCTGGAGATTTGCAAGCTTGACCTTCCTGCCCCAATGCCAATTCAGGACCTCACTCTACCCTAGGCTAAAATTACTCCAGCTTTTGGCGAGATACATAGAGTCTGACTGGTAAACCAGTGTGGGAAGGTTGTTATGTTGGGGTGAGGGTCAAGGTGCTTTCATCTGCACTAATTTGTGCAAGGCGAAAGGACTTGACTTAGGGCAGAGGGTAGTCACTGAGATCCACACCATGCTCTTCATTTCTGACTGCCCCGCATACCCCTTCCTCACAATCCCCAACTCCAGAAACTCCCTGCCCCCTAAAACAGTACGTACCTTTTGCTTTGGCAATTCTCCATCCTGGGAGTGCAAGGAATGTTGCCACAGCTTTAGCCATGGCACAGCTGAGTACTGGACCTCTGGACCCCTAACAAATGCAGTGGGAGAGGGTTGGGACTTCTTGAGCCCTGGTCCTAATAATGGCAGAAATCCTGCTAGCAACCAGCCATCTGATTGCCAGAAGATCCATCAGGCTTCCTTATGTCTGTGATTCACAGGTTTCCCTCCTGGAAACTGTCCCAGCTTTCACACTTCACCTGCAAACAGAAAAATCCTGGCCTCAATTGCTGTCACAAGTGGAAAGATTTTCTCGATGCCTTAAAGTACTCTACCAGCACATCCCTTAGACATCTATTATCTATAAAAGACAATCTCAGCCCATTTTAACTACTCTGGAAGGGAAGACTTTTGTGTGTCTCACAAGTTGCTTTCTCAGTTCTTGGCCCTAGTTGGCATGGGGTGGACAGCAGTGGCATCTTGGCTCAGTGGTCAGCACTGCTGCCTCATAGGGACCCAAGTTCGATTCCAGCCTCGGGTGACTGTTTATGTGGAGTTCGCACATTCTCCCTGTGTCTGCGCGGGTTTCATCTGGGTGCTCCGGTTTCCTCCCACAGTCCACAGATGTGCAGGCCATGCTAAATTGCCCATAGTATCCAGGGATGTGTAGGCTAGGTGGATTATCCATGGAAAATACAGGGTTACAGGGATAGGATTGGGGTGGGTCTGTGTGGGATGCTCTTCAGAGGGGCAGTGTGGATTCAATGGCTGCTTCCACACTGTAGCGATTCTATGATTGGTGATGGTCAAAGGGAAGGTTGCAAACCCCAAGCAACCTTTGCAGGGAATGAATTACCAAATATATTTTGTAGCTAATTGCTGACAAGTACAGAACAAATGCTGCAATAGACATGTACTGTCACTGTGGGTGTGTCGAGTAAGACTTTGCTCAGAATATTTTCCAGCTGCTCACTTAGGTGGATGAAAAATATCCCATGGCTGCTATTTCAAGAGGCATTCTTACCAGAATTCTGACAAATATCTTCAATTGCATCACTAAAACAAATTATCTGTTCATCGCAGCGCTGTTTGTTGTGAGCTACTTCTGTGGAAATTGGCTGCTGTTGTTCCTGCAGTGCAACTGGGACCAGAGTTCGAAAATACTTGATTGGCTGTACTAGCATTTCTAAAAGAATTGAAAAGTACTGTGTAAGTGTGCAAGCTCTCTTCTGCATGAGGCACTGACCAATGCACTATGTGTTTCCAGCAATGAAATTTTAATGCATTTGACCTCCAGCTCTCCATTGTTCCAGTGTCCAACTAGTAAAAGGCCTTGAACTGTTGGGCATGGCCCACTCCACCCTGATAGTACATATCTTGATGTAGTGTACATATGTGGTAGAGGCTTCGGTGAGAAACTGGAAGTAGTAGGCAAGTGGTTTGCTCTGCCGACAGTATTTGAAATCCATATTCAAGTGTTGTGGTTCAGGAAGAGGTTCATGGAAGTAAAACTGCCAGCAAGTCTTTCAACACTGAAGCTGACAGTTTGAGGAATAATTATTTTGCAAAGTCAGCAAAATCCCTGAGCAGTTGCAGTTGTTGGATGATTCATTCATCTGAAGTTTTGGTATGTGCATAAATTAATCAGATAGCAACAGCAGACTGCCATATAATGGCTAGATTTTCATCAGCTGCTCTTACTAATCCCACAGTGTCCATAGATACTGTACAGGAGGGATCAACACCTTTACCCACAGTAGTGACTATTTTCCTCTTTTTTCTAAAGTCAGAGAACAAGATATACAAAAGTTTGATTTTTTTTCTCTCTCTTGCACACCTTAGATTTCAGTGCCACTTACTGAGCAGGTGTATTTACAAGCCAAAGCTATAAAAAGACCCCAGTTATCTAAATTTATTGCCCATATTTCCATGACAAATCAGTCAGCAATTGTTGGCTGATTTTTTTTTCGAAGGCTTGGCAAAAATAAAGGATTCCTCAAAGCTGAAGAAATCTAAAACTGTTCTTTTTTTCTGAAATAACATGAAAGCAAAATGTCAAGCCTTGGCACTTGATGTCCTGCACAATCCAGGCTTGTTGCAAATGTGAGGAGGTGATTTCTTAGGTAATAATGTAGCCGCCTCTTCTTCAGAGGAAGTACATTTTATGGCTTTCAGGACGAAGTGTCCTGTTCTCTGCTTTATTTTGACCAAGATAACACTAAGTATAAACACTCGTCTTTTAACCGAATCTTTCATGTGATGTCATCACTGGCAATGCCAGCATTTGTTGTCCTTCCTTAGTTACCCCTGAACTGAATAGCCTGCTGGGCCATTTCAGAGAACAGTTAAGATTCAACCACGTTACCATGGAGTCACATATAGGTCAAACTGGAAAGGCTGGAAAATTTCCTTTCCAATCGGAAATTAAGGCATCGGATTTTTCTAATTACAACAATTAATAATTGTTTCATGGTCATTTTACTGAGAGACTAGTTTTATATTCTGGATTTTTTAGTTAATTGGATTTTAAATTCAACCAGTGCAAAACTCCTTAGGTGAGAGCAACTACAACAAGCAGTTAGCGGTTAATGTTCACCACTCAGAGCAAAATCTTCCTCAATGTATTTTAGAAAATATTTTTAGCTGTCAAACAAATCAAGCCAAGCTATGACATTTCAGTTGAACTATAGCAGTTCAAGAAGGCAGCTCACCACCACCTTCTCAAGGGCAACTCAGGACAGGCAATAAATGCTGGCCAACAATAAATGCTCACATCCCACAAATGAATAAATGAAACAGGGACCAAATTTTTTTACCTTTTCCTTTGAACATTAACCTGGGCTTCTGGGCTACTAGTCCACTGACATTACCACTACGCCCCCATCTCCCTTGTTGACAATAAAATTATCCCATCTATTCTAAAAACAGAAGATTGCATGTTATAATAATTGTATTTACATGGATATGTTTAAGCATAAAGTGTCATGAACATACTGGGATAATCCAGATCACAGAAATTTCAGTTTGCTGCTTAATATTGCTGCCAGCAAAATTGATGCACTTGAGATGTCTTTTATTCCTTAACCTCTGTTGAATATGCATTGGGCTGGATTTTGCTGTAGAAAATAATGGCAAGGCCAATAGCACAAATTGCACAGCAACTTCTAGCAAGTGCAGATGTATGGTTCTACGTGGAAATCGGACAGCTGCCATCCAAGCTGTACTGCTCCATTGAAAATGTTATATCATCATCTATATTCCCAATTAGATATGTTAATTTGCTTGAAGTTGCTGCACTCACATCATAGATAGACTAAACATATGAGAAAATGTTAGTGTTTGTCTATCCAGTGTGGATACCCTTTTAACAGTGCACAAAATCTTAATTACTTACAAGCAACCTATCTGACCTTGAAAATAAACTTTTATAAGTGAGGAGTATAATTTCTAAAGATATAAATGATTATTGGAGTCTACTTTAGAAAATGAATTAATCTTTACCTGTACCTCTGGCGTTTTTTTCAAATCTCTGATTGAATCCAGTTTTTCTTAACTTTATTTATCTGTTTGCGCACCTGAATTCAGTATCCTATTCATTTCCTGGTTGGGACTCCATGCTGTTCCATCAGTTGGCTAAGGAAATGCTCAGATACTGGTTCTCCTCACATGAGTCAGCCATCCCCAGTAGAGGGTGTCATGCTGTTTTGGAGGGTTGGGTGACAAGAATTCCAGTGCAAAATTCCCTAGTTGAGAGCAAATATAACAGCTGGCAATTGATGTTCACCACTCAGTGCAAAATCTTCCCTTTTGCGTTTTAGAAAATATTTTGTAGCTATCAATCAAATCAAGCCAAGCTATGACAATTTTGCCATAATTAAACCTCTGTCAATAATACTATCTAATCTTTTATCAGTCAACAATATTATGTATGAAATACCAACATATCCAAAAAAAATGCCTTTATGTAGTGACATGAACAAAGTAAAATATTCAAAAGTGTTTCACATTGACTGTCGTCAGGCAAAATTTAACACTGAGCTACATAGACAAATATTAGGAGAGATGGACCAGCAGCTTAGATGCAGAGGTAGGTTTTCATGAGTGTCTTAAATGAGGAAAATTAGGAAGGGATTTCCAAATATTAGGCTCCCAGCAGCACAGTGGTATTTGTTGAACAAGGGAAAATGGATCCAAAAGTTCAAAGAAAAAGATGGTGGACATGAAAAGAAAAATTGTACATCCTGCAAATCTGAAAAAAAACCGAAAATGTCAAACGGTCAACTAACTTTGAAGCAGAAGGTTGATCAATGCCATTTTAGGGAGGATCCTGCCAAAATGTTAGCTAAACTTTTTCTGTCAGCTGTTGACTGAGCTGCTGCCTATAGTACCAGTATTGTGCTTGCCAATGATAACTTTAACTGTACCCACATATAGAACAGAGCTGGAGAGAGTTCAGAAAAGATTTACCAGGATGTTTCCGGGAATGGAGGGTTTCAGTTATAGGGAGAGGCTGGACAGGCTGGGACATTTTTTGCTGGAGCGAAGGAAGTTGAGGTGTAACCCATTTAGAGGTTTATAACATCATGAGGGGTATAATAAAGGTGAATAGCAGGTGTCTTTTCCCTAAGGTAGGGTATTTCAAGTCAAGGGGGCATATTTTTAAGACAAGAGCAGAAAGACTTAGAAAAGAAATGAGGGTCAAATTTTTTTTACACAGAGTGGTTCGTATGTGGAATGAACTTTCAGAGGAAGTGATGGATGCAGGTACAGTTACATTGTTTAAAAGAAAGTTGCGTAAGTACATGAATAAGAAAGGTTTGGAGGGATGTGAGCCCAGTGCAGATAAGTGGGACTAGCTTAGTTATGGACAGCATGGACTGGTTGGACTGAAGGGTCAGTTTCTGTGCTGCATAATTCTATGCATAATTCTAAAAGAAAAAGAAATTTGAGATATGGTTCTTAGCAATTTTGAGAATCTTCTATTTGTGAAAGTTGCAGTCATTTTTATCTGATGTTTGTAGAATTAGTAGAGGCTTGGAATTCAACACAATGCCATTTAAAGGTACAAGTAAATGTCTTAAATTGGCCATATTGGACTGATTATTGCTAATTAGTGAAATAATTAATTGTAATAAATTTCTGTTGTATTGGAAGTATCTGTCGAGGCACCAGACAGAGAATGACCTTGTGCTGCAGTGAAAGTGAAAAAGGCACCTTCCTTTTCCAAGGCTGTGGAGCTATAACAAGGAATGCATGTGTGATTTGTAGTCGCCTGCTTACAAGTGTCACCCCAAATTCTAGTCAGATTGGAAGTAATTGAGGAATTCCCTGGTCGATCATTTCTGGAGTTCACAATGCTGCAGCTACTAGGATTGATTTTATGCACATCATTTGTATTTTATGACTATCCTCCACTTGCTGCATTTCACTAGGGCCTCAAATTAAATAAATTCCAATCTCTGTAAAATATATACAGTATTTGCCATAGTTTTCACTGACCCCTCCATCTCTGATACAAACAGTGGCATCAGATTAAAATAATACTGAGTTTTTTATGTTACCTTTTTGCACAAATTTGTGAATGTAGATAACTCGCACTGGATTCTAGCTAATGTCTCATGACATATGCAAGTTCCAATTTAGGATGAAATATCTGGCAGAGTCTCAGGTTCTGCATTCACAGTCATCTGCACCATAACTCTCAACAATTTGAGGACAAAGCACAACTTCAGAAGTGCTCCACCTGTCTAACACCCAACACAAAGGAGAGAAGTCACTGGTCCTGTTTTAGTTGTGTCCTACCTTCCTTTACATCAGTGACTATTCTTCAAAAATTATACAGTTGCAACGTCCTGAGGTCATTAAAGACTTTTTTTCTCTTTGTTAATGCTATTAGCTCATAAAAACTTGTGTCTCCAACTCACCGAATTTATCATCCTACTTTGTACATTAATGTACATCCAACTCAAATCTGCCTCTTTTTGGCGATCTCACTCATTTTATTCATTCCTCTTTCTGATAGGCTGTTTGTAACTTTGCTGTTTTCCTCTTTACTTTCCTTCTCTGCTTTGCAGTCTTGTGCGCTATTACCGATTTACTTGTCTTTCCCCTTTTGCTGGATAAATTTAAGCCTTCTTGCACCCATTTAGCTTCCAGCTGATATACTGGTCCCAGTTCTGTTCAGGTGGAACCCATTCTTCTATACATCTCTCGCCACTATTAGAACTGGTTCTAATGTTTAAGAGTTTAAACCCTTGGTTTCTATATATCCAGGCAAGCCTTTTAATCATTTTGTCATAATATTCATACACAGACTATTGCACAGAGCCACATTATCTCAATTCTCTTTCTTCCATTGCCATTGATCTAACATGGAATACAACCTTCAGTTGTCTCCTTCCCCTCTTCAATATCAGTGCAGACAGGAAGAGCTAAATGACTTACTTCACTGTTTCTGTGTACCTGTCAACAGCTCTCATCCAGATACCCATGTGAAAAAGGTTGAGATTCCAGAAAGCACCTGGTACCCAGTAATAGTTATCAACAGGACTGGAAACAAGAAGAAATGTTACTTAATAAAAGAGTCTTATTTCACCAAACCAAACCTAATCTCTTTCTAAACAAGCCTTTGTGGACTTGAAAGCAAATTCTATGCACCGCCAATGATTGGAAGCATATATAAATCTTAGAGTTCACTTGCAATTTCTCCCAAAGAGCGTAACGCATCACCAATGTGTTCAATAAAGGTGCATCCTATCCCTGAACTGCATTAGTTTGTTATTAGTGGATTAGCATGAGCAGGAGCCCGTGTAGAAACCTGACAAATTTTTTGCATCTATAAAACTTTAATTTGAAGCTCATCTCTTGGGATTGAGACAGGCAACACAGTGTGTAAAGCAAATACTTGTTTATGGACCATTCCGACTTTGTTCACAAGCAGATTGATTAGCAATATTAACACAATTATCCCGCAACTACTCCAGTCCCATGAGTATAAAATAGCTAGAAACAGAATGAATGGACCTAGTTGGAGAACAACATTAATTATAAAGGTTCTGAAGACAAGAGTAGAGTAATCTCTCTGGGACATAAATGAAACAGACATTTGATTGAAATGGTTAGCAATCATAAAACTGCAGTCGAGGTTAAATTGTTTCGAGCTATGGAAATGAACATATTAAAGGTTATATTTCCAACTGCGAGGCAGTTGAGCCATGCCACCATTCACTGACTCCATGGCAGAATTATGTGGCGCAGAAAGAATAGGTCTAAAATGATTGCAGAATCATTAACAAAAGCAAAGGCAGAAGAAGACATTTCACAGCAGGAGGTGTGTGAAGAAGAATAAAGACATGGAGAGAGCTCATTAAGGATGAATCAGAGACCCACAAACATTTGAAGCAACTAAGTGTGGAATGTATCTAGCATCTAATGACTCTGTTATAAACTGAAAATGATCTACAGTCAAGTCACTGCTCCAGGTTAAAACATGCAATATTTCCAAAAGAATTATTCCAGGAATTTTCCAGGGAGAAATTACCCTTGAGTGCACATGCTGATTTACCAAATGAATACATGGGATATTAACATAACATTAAATTTACAGCAAAGAAACAGGCCATTTGGCCCAATCGGTTCATGCTGATATTTATGCCCCCCTCATCTTACTTTACCTAATCTGATTATCATAAACTCATATTCTTCTACCCCATGTACTTAATCAGCTTCTCCTTAAATCTATATTCCTCACCACAAACACTTCCTGTAGTACTGAGTTCCACATCCTCAGCATTCTCTGGTAAAGAGGTTTTCCTGACTCTCAAATTGGATACATTAGTGACTATCTTATATCTGCATTGAATAACTGCAACAGATAATTTGAATTTATTTTTAGGATACCTGATGCCGATTTTGGTATTTAGTTTACAGTATTTTAAGTTGTAGACTGCAGATATTGATTCAAACGAAGACTAGGAAAGTGTAAGATTATATCTACCAATCTACTAGCCCTTAGAGAATACCTGGTGCTGATGAAAAGCCATTGTAAATAACATGGGTACGAATACTGCTAATGTATCATTAGAGATCCCATTATTGTTTTAAACAAAAATAGAGAATTCTATAAATTCTCAGCAGGTCTGGCGGCATCTGTGCAGTGAAGAGCAGCCAAAATTTCAGGTGGAAGACCTTTCACCAGAACAGGAAGAACCTTGTGAAGCAAAGATTTGAAGCAAGCATGGAAAATAGGGAAGGGCTAGTTAGCTCAGTGTGGGGGTCGAACCACATTCTAGCTGAGGTAGACCCTGCGCCTAACTCTTCACACGAAATTCAGTAAAACAAAACATACAAGTATGCCATGGTTAGGAAAATAATTGCCAAGGATCTCTCATCAGATGGGAAGCTCAAGAAGATGAAAAAACAGGGAGGATAGAATAGATTAAAAAATATGTGGGGGTTGCAAAAGGCAAGAGACATTAAATGACAAAATGGATGATGGTGCAAGGCAAAAGGGCCAAGTGATAGTAGGACAAATATAGAAACGGAGGATGGGTCCAAAGGTATGAACAGGAAAGCAAAATCATCACCAAAACGAAGTTACTCAAAAGAAAATGTAAACACAGATTGAACTCAATGTTGAGTCCAGAAGGCTGGAAAATGTCTAAAGCGGTCCATGCCAGGAGCTTCATCGGAACACCAGAGGAAGCTGAGGACAGGGAGTTCAGAGTGAATGGGGTGGAGCCAATCATTCAAATGACAGGTGAACGGAAGCTTGGGCAATTCTCAGAGGCAGAGTGGAGGTGTTCTACAAAGTGGTTATCCAGTCTGAACCCTTACTGAATTCTTATTCCTATATTAGAGCCATGACGTGACTTTGAAAGTGATTCATTGGCTGTGAAGTGCTCTAAGATGCCTAGGTGTTGTGAATCATGTTATATAAATGCAAGTCTTTCTTTATCTGGTTCTTATTTATTCAATTATTATTTTCAACACTATTGCACATATCCTCATCTTCTTTCAAATACAGTATCTCTTGCTATCTCCATTTCATTTCAGAGTAGTATGACAGGTATTGGACTGTTCTAGCACATAATTATTACTGACATAGTCAAATGGCCTGCCCTTGCAACAGTTTGGTTAAACAAGTTTAGTTATGCTTCACCAGAAAACATTTGCTAGAGTTTTATAAAATATGATGAAAAGCTTTTACTGTAACTTGTTGCTCAGTGGATTCCATACATTATGTAAACTATCTTCAGTTTGCAGGAAAGGTGGTGGCATGGTGGGTCAGTGGTTAGCAATACTACCTCACAGCACTAGGGATCTGGGTTCAAGTCTAGCCTCAGATGACTGTGTGGATTTTGCACATTCTCCCTGTCCCTGTGTGGGTTTCCTTTGGGGGCTCTGGTTCCCTCCTACCATCCAGAGATGTGCAGGTTCGGTGGATTGGCCAGGCTAAATTGTCCATATTGTCCAGGGATGTGCAGGCTAGGTGGATTAACCGTGGAAAATGCAGGATTATAGGGTAGTGGGGTGGGTCTGGGTGGGATGCTGTTTGGAGGGTCAGTGTTGACTCAATGGGCCAGATGACCTGCTTCTACACTATAGGGATTAAATTATTCTACCTCCATAACTGCGCTTGGCTCTCCTCTGGCTTCCATTCATTTACTGTTGAAATATACTTTCATGTCTATTTTTCTTTATTCATTCACGGGATGAGGGCATAGCTGGCTAGGCCAGCATTTATTGCCCATCTCTAATTGCCCAGAGGGCAGTTAAAAGTCAACCACAATGCTGTGGGTCTGGAGTCACATGTAGGCCAGACCAGGTAAGGATGGCAGTTTCCTTCCCTAAAGGGCATTAGTGAACCAGATGGTTTTTCCAACAATCGACAGTGGATTCTTGGTCATCATTAGCTGAACCTGGGTCCCCAGAATATTGTCTGGGTCTCTGGATTAACAGTCCAGCAATAAATCCACTAGGCCAACATGCCACCCCCCCACCCCCCCCAACCCCCAATCCCAGGTTACCTTTAGACTTGACTTTCCCAATAGATCTGTAGCTGGTTTCCCATATTCTATTCACCTTAAACTTTAAGGTCATCTCAAATCCTACTGATAATATCCCAACTCCCCCCACCCCCCACCAAGACCTGCCTATCCTGTTCTTACTGACCTATATTTATTGACTCCAGCACCTTAATTTTTAAAATTCTCATCTTTGTTTCCTAATCCCTTCACATCCCCAACCCTCCCAATCTCTGAAACCTGTTACCTTAGACCTTATGTGGTATTCATTTCCTCTGCTGCTGGCCTCATGATTTCAGTAATTCAGAACTGAGGGTACAGATTTTGGAATTCTGTCCCTAAATCTCTCCATCTCTCTATATTCCACTAAAGAAACTCTTAATAACAACCTCTTTGAAAATGTGGCTTGGTGTCAAATTTTAATTGATAATGTGTCCCTGAAAGGTGTTGGGTTATTTGACCGCTCTAAAGGCACTAGATAGCTACAGGGGAGATCTTGTGGCATGGTGTGTAGCATCCCTGCCTGTGAGTCAGAAGCTCCAAGTTCAAGCCCAACCCCAGGACTTGATGGACAAGGACAGAGAATTCAAAATGTAGCCAGGCAGGTTGATCATCAATCTGCTAATCGTTTCAACTGATCAAAGGCAGTAAGAGCAGGAGTTATTCCTGGTCAACCATGTGATGGAAAGAACATTGGAGTCTCTCCAATCAGTATCTATAGCTCCAGACTATAGCAGGAATATTGAAGTGCATGTTGCCGTAGCAACGTGAACTCCTTGAGTGATCAGTAATACACCATCATAGCTACAAGCGGTTGTCGTTCTCGGACATTTTCAAAGAGGGAAGACCAGAAGCATTGAAAAAGTGCTTCTATGATTGCTGAGCTAGGGTTTGTTTACAGTGATGTTTTGGAGTTTTAGTTTCAATTCACAGGGACTCTGGGGAACTTTTGGCGAATTTGGGAAGTTGAACTAATGCTGCAATGGGGCATGTTCCCTCCGAGTGATCCAACATTGATCTTCTCCTCTCATTGGGAGCAGAAACAAACAGGAGTGAGATTCAATAGACCAGTTTAAAAACAACCAAGTAGAAAATGGAAATTTAAAATAATAAAAGAAAATCAAGCCTATTTCCCCTGTAGTTTTAAATCAATGATCAATAGAATGTTGTTGCATGATTCAGTAGTAGTTATGACTCAAACTAACCAGCCCAGGGATAATAGTGAAATTTTCAGTCTATACGACATGTGTAATGGCAGTACAGTTATGTCCAAACCTGCAGCAACAGCACAGATGAGACTTGGGGCATATAAAACTTTTATTGGCTCTATAACAGCTTCACCAGAAATAAACATAAATCTGATTCATAAAAAGTCTAAGTGCTGGGAGTGGAAGAGCATTTTAGTGCTAAATGAGCTGATATGCAAATCAGTCTCAGTCCCCACTTTGCAATATGGGTCATTTGTCTCACTTCTTTTTCACTTCTTTCACATTTCATGATCCTGTTGTATGTGTTGAATAGTTGGGTCATGAAGCCAACTGATATTTTGTTTTTTTGCTTCTATGGATTGCCCCACACTGAGGACTACTTTTCTTTTCATAACGTGTTCCAAATTCTTTAGTCTATAATTAGCATGGCAGTAGCCAAATGTGCTTTGTTGTGTCAACTTTTGTTCAGTTGGTCGCACCCTTGTGTTTGCACCTGGTGTTGTGCCTTCAAGCTTTACTTTAGATACTTGAGTGCATAGTCCAGGCTGATAGTCCCATTGCCAGTGTTGCTGGAGTGTTGTACTGTCAGAGGTGCTATCATTTGGGTGAGGCAAAAAGGCAGAAGTCTTATCCCTGATGAGGTGTGAAAGACTGCCCTCTCGGGTAGGTGCAAGAAATCCCACGGTGCCATTTTGAAGACAAGCTGGAGCATTCTCTCTGGGATTCTGGCCAACATTTTCCCCTTAACCAGAGATATCAAACATAGAGGATCTAATCATTTATGTTTTAGCCATTTGTGGGAACTTACTGAGAATGAGGGTGACCACACTTCAAAAGGTAAGGCTTTTTGGGATGCCCTGAGGTCATGACAAGCACTATAGAAATGCATGTTTCCTTTACTGTTATCGACAGGCAGCTCGCAATATATTATTAGCATATGATATGGATTACCAAATGTTGCCGTCTGTTCTAATACACAATACTACATTTTGATGTTATCTACAGCTTAACATAAAATGTTTAAATATACTGAAAATCACTTAGGATTTATAGATTTTGACCACCTTATAAGTGCATGAAGTGGTATTTTCTTTGAATATAATGCCTGTGGCCATTAGACTATATTGAATTATGTTTACTTACTTGGAACCATATACTTAGTTGATAGGTTTTTATGGAAGATCTATAATAACACCCATATCATTAATAAGCTTCACATTCCCAGGCAATTTCTGATCTATGTGACATTCACACTCCTTCAGGGTCAAACAACATCTTGCAGCCTTCATAAAATGATTAAATATTTTAAACAGATCATGCTTATACATCCATTGTCCCATGAGACTGATACTGTTATCGTTTTTGTCAGTGAGAGTTTCCATCTGCATTTGTCATTCCCGCTTGCATTTATGAATTATCAATCAGCATGTCAAAATTCAAAGTAACTGATGTTCTTTGGGTAGTTCTTGCATGGCCTATCTGGAGCTTTTAATCAATGGTGATTTTTATATTTGCAAGTCTCACATATAAATCTCAGCTCTCACTGGCCATATTTTGTATCTTGCACAAAAGCTCTGACAGAAACACTGGTTACATTGTCAACACCCTACCACTGGGCTAAGTAAGTAGCATAGGCATTTGAGGGAGATTTTGGTGAATTCTCACAGAGGCAAGTAAAGATTCCAGCAATGACAGCCACAAGAAGAAATCCATCCTGCATGGTTAAATCAGCTCACTGTAATCTGATCTGTCACCTTACATTATGGATATTTATGGAGCGATTCCGATGGGTGGAAGACTGTAAAGAAACAAATTGTAGAGCTTGGCTATGCAACAGCAAACCTCAACTTTTGTTCTTAGATCAAATTAGTACAGTACCAAAACTGATCATTTAGAAGCACTGCTGAGAACTTGATGAATTCTAAAACTAGACATGAGTGGGCAATGAATGTTTTGATGTACTATTTTGGAATGAACGCTGTCCTTTCATTTTGAAGTTGCAGTTGTAAAATTTTGCTCCTCTGAGCAAAAAGAAAGGCTAACAATTGAACCATTCTGTAGCACAGACAGGAAAATATGGAATGAAAAATATAAATTGCTAAAAATTCTCAGCACATCACACAGCATGTGGAGAGATTGGAGTTAGCACGTCAGGTCAATGGCCTTTTCTCGGAACTGGGAAAAGTGAGAAATGTAACAAGTTTTAGCAAATGAAGAGTGGCAAGCTGGAGGGAAGAAAATGGCAAGATTTATGATTGCATGGAACACAGGAGATGGGCACATCAGGCAGTACAGTGGCTCAGTGGTTAGCACCACTGCCTCACAGCCCTAGGGACTGGGGTTCGATTCCACCCTTAGGCAACTGTGTAGAGTTTGCACATTCTGCCTGGATCTGTTTGGGTTTCCTCCTGTAGTCCAAAGATGTGTGGGTTACATGGTTTGGCCATGGGAAATGCTGGGTTACAGGGATAGGAAAGGGGATGGGTGTGCGTGGGATGCTCTTCGGAGGATCGGTGTAGACTTGATGGGCCTAATGATCTGCTTCCACACTGTAGGCATTCTAAGGTTAACTGAGAAAAGACCAGATGTTGCTAGACCAAAAGGAATGATGATGGGACAAGTAAAGAAACAGCCACAGAGAATGCTGCAGAAACTCAACAGGTCTGGCAGCATGTACAAAGGGAAAAACAGATTTAACATGGAGAATCCAGTATGAATCTTTTTCAGAACTCTCTCCACAGCTGTGGCTAGACCTGCTGATTTTAAAGGTGGAAAGGAATGAAAAAATAAAGATACAAGAGCTACAAAGAGAAAGGACACAAAATGCGGGCAGAGATTGCAGTGTGAAATTTTTGAACTCATTGTTTTGTCCAGAAAGCTGCAACATACCTGATCAAAAAATAAGATGCTGTTCTTCTTCAAGTTTATGTTCAGCATGCTTTGTTTTCATTTCACCTGACCTGCTGATTATTAGTGGTATTTTCTGCTTTTATTTGAGAATTCCAGCAACTGCAGTATTTAACTTTTGAAGGACATTATGGTGCACAGGAAGAGGCCATTTGTCCAATATGCTCATGCCGTCTCTTCAAAAGAACATTCTCGTTAATGTCTCCTTCTATTTCCATACAAATTTTTCCCTTTTGGAAGTTGCTGTTTCCATCATTTGTCAAGGAAGTTAGTCCAGTTAATCAGAGCTGGCTTCAATATAAAAAATTCATCTTATGTCCACCCTGGTATTTTTGCCTATTACGTTATATCTGCAGCCTATGGTTAACAACCCTCCTGCCATTGGAAACTGTTTCTCCTTATCCAACTAAACTTCGAAGATCTTATGCCGCAGTGGTTAGTGTTCCCTATCTTTAAGTTAGAAGATCCAGACTCAAGTCCCTAGAAGGTGCATTCCTAATTCCTACAGATCGAATAGCAATCTGACAATCCTTCCAACACATGCCAGTGAAAGCTGGTAAAAGAAGGAGAATTTCCTGGTCAACCCCATGTTGGTAAGAAATTTGGAATCTCTACCATCACTGCTCATAGCTCCAGACTACAACATGCATATCAAAGTGCATGTTGCCACAGCAACATGGACTCCCTGAGTGAAATTAATGCACCACTGCCACACCCCCATAATGATGAGATGAGACACAATATCTAAACAGTGGAAATTACTATCCAGCTATTTTAGTAACCCTTTAAAGGTCATGTAACATATCTTTTAAACAAATGTTATAAATCCATCTAATTAAAGCACTATGACGAGTATTAAGAAGTGAATTTTCTCAGTGATAGGTTGTTAATTTTCAGAGCTATTGATAAGCACAAGATATCAGGATAATGTAAGAAATGCTAATTACATCTTTGGTAAGATAATGGCCCTTTTAGTCAGAGGTTATGTAATGAAGGTAAGGTTTCACCAATCTGTTCAGTGATTCTGGACTGAAAATTCTAGTTTTTTAAACATTATTTTCAAATACTTGGTTGATAACTAGGGTATAACCACAGTTATGGCTGAGGAAGTCTTGAATGAAGTGTACACAGTTGTAATGTTGAAAACATGGTAGCCAATTTACACGCAGCAAGCTCCCAAAAACAACACTGTGAAGGTGACCAGGTAATCAGTTTTCTAGGGATGTTGATTTAGAAATAAATATTAGCCTGGTCTCTGAGCATGATCCCCCTACATCTCTTTAAAAAGAGTGCTATGGGATTTTTGACATTGACCTGAGAGCACTAAAAATGCTTCAGTTTAAGGTCACATGCAGAAGTCAACATCTCAAACAGTGTCATCTGAGATTTTATTGTGAACAAATCTTTGGAGTGGAACTGGAACCCATAGCCCTCTGATTCAGAGGCAAAGATGTTACCAACTGAGACACCATGGCTGGCAAAAGGAAAATGTTAACAAGGCCCCAAAGGCTCCAGTTTAGGTATTCTATGGACAAAATTTAATATCACCCTCCGTAGTGAGTTTTGCATCGGAAGGGGTAAGCAAACATATGGGAGGGTGGAAAGCTTGTTGATCCCCTTAAGCAGGCAATTAAAGCCCAATAAGGGCTTCATTCCACCACTATTGATATTTGTTATAAATGCAGACAGGGACTTGCCATGTAGGACAGCCAAGAATTAAACTCCATCAGGATTTCTTGTTGGCTTCCATTGAGGAGAGGCTTCCTCGTTCAAAGGCACTTCAGTGTCTGCTTGAGGGATTTGCCCTCAGGAAAAGGGAAAATGCCAAGAATTAACCCCTAAGGGCTTTGGTGGCATGGCGCTAGTGCCCCTCTCTCTGGGCCAGAAGGCCTCATTTCAAGTCACACTCGCTCCAGAGGTGTGTTATACCATACCTGACCAAATTGATCAAAAAGAGCCAACCTCTGCCCTTACTGCCAACACCACCCTGCTCCTCCTGGACTCTACCCTAAAATACCCATCCTACCATCACTCCCCTGTGCCTGAATCCATTGGTGATCTTCAGCCTCTGATCCTTGTGGAGTGGCTGCGTAATAATGAGGTGTCAGTCTCTGATTGGCCAAAAGCTCTTGAATGATGGGACTTCGGCACCAGGGAACTTGATCATGGGGAAGGTGAGTTGTTGACCAGTTAAGTGTTTCATTGGCACTCAATCCAATTGGCCATCCAGAAAAGAAACAGTGTTAGATTTGTTCCACTCTCCAACCAGTTTGTGGGCACATGCTGCCTCTGTTAAGTACCACTTGGTTCTTGTTCCTTTATTAAATGCCAACAGGGGTAAATATTCCATATTTATCTTTATTTTTCAGCTTCCAAAGTCCAAATTCACTGCTGCGCGATTTTTGAAAAAAGTTGTCTTGCTAATTTGCTACGTCAGAAGTATAATCTTTTATGTATAGTCAATTAAGATGCATTTATTGAATAATTTTGTCAACATTAGAACAGTTATTTCGCCTTGTGATCTGAACACAACCAGACAACACAATCTAAGCACTTTTAAAATTTACCCGGAGTTCATTTAAAGCTTCAGGAATTGCAAACAATGTCACTCATGCAATCAGATCATTGAAATGTTAATAGAGAGTACTGATGCTAATTCAATCTGTCTTCCAACCGTGCCAGAATTCTCTTGGTAGTTTAATTTTCTCTCAGAGTACTCTGGTTAATGTGTCTAAAGAAAATTCTTGTTTGTGCTAAGTTAATGTTCTTACTATTGCCCAAGTGGCATGGGGCAGCATGGTGGAACAGTGGTTAGCACTGCTGTCTCACAGCACTAGGGACCCAGGTTTGATTCCAGCATTGGGTGACTGGCTGTGTGGAGTTTGCACATTCTCACCACGTCTGTGTTATTTTTCTGTCAGGTGCTCTGGTTTTCTCCAAAGTCCAAAGGTGTGCAGGTTAGGTGGATTGGCTGTAGGAAATTACCCCTTATATCCAGAGATGTGTAAACACAGGGTTAAGGGGATAGGGTGAGGACGGGTTTGGGTGCACTTTGGAGAGTCAGTGTGGACCCGACGGGCTAAATGGTCTCTATCTGCGCTATAGGGACTCTATGGTTCTATGCTGACCCGAAAGTAGGTGGTTGTCAGCCACCAGCGCCCTTATACATTGCTGCAAGAGTTCCTCAGGGAAGAACCCTCTGTCAAATTAAGTTGAGCTGCGTCATTGCGTCTTAATCATGAAGCTAGAAGTGGTGCTGTTAGTTGGTGATATTAGTGTTCAAGTTCAAGTGTGTGTAGTGTTAGTCTCATAGCTAGTACGTCATTTGCCTTTACCAGACATGCTTAAAGTAGCATAAGTGTAACACAACATGTGACCATAGAGTGCTCTCAACCTCCACCTTACTGGGCCACTTGCAGCAGAACACACTGAGAGAAGTGTGCAACAGGTTGTAACCAAATTGTTCATACTAATGCAGACACGGCATTGCCTTTATTTGTAATACATAAACATGCAGGTACCAGGACCTGCGTTAAAAGTCTATTGAATCTTTCAATATTATGTTATCCACATCTGGTATTTAGTTTATGGAAACTTGCCTAACAAAAATCCATCAATCATAGATTTGAAATTTTCTACGAACACCCAGTCCGAACAGTTTATTCTGGGGAAGGTTCTATCCCCTTGTTTTGGACATGTCCTCCCTCCCCCCCCCCCCCAACCACAACACGGAAATAGTCTCCATCTACCAGATAAACTCTTTCAATCATCTTAAGTACCTCTCTCGGTCTCAATGTTTAATGTCTGCACCCTTCTGTATAATATGGCTATCCCTCATTTGATTTCATGTTAATATTCAGTTATATCTGAGCATCAGTGCACTCTAACTCACAACAGAGCATCTCTTGCCATATGTTGCATTACATGGTGTCATAGAGAAAAAAATTGCATTTGCATTGCATTTTCAGATGGTACAGCTTTCGCAGAACCTTCTGTCTATATCACATCTTAAGCAACACCCTATTTTATCATTTAGGATGCAAAACGAAAATTGGTGTTTTTAATGGAATTTAAAACAGAAAGTAGCTGTCTGCTGATTAAGGGGCTTGCAATTCAGGAAAATGCTGTACGAATGCAGAATATGTTTTGCTCACAAAACAGCTGTCCCCTTGTTCTTCAACAGATTTGTTTGACTTAGACTCGCAATGTAGGAGCAGCCACAAGTCTCTCCATTCAAATATGGCACCTCCTGTACAGAATAATAGATAATCAGGAGAGACGGAATCCATCTGGAATCTGAGCGATGCGGGCTACAGCGAGTTAAGTGCCAGAATTGGGTGAGAAGTCCAGTGAGGTGCATCTCGGTATGAGATCATCTTGCCCCATCTTCCACTCTTTTCATAAGCAATTTGCTGATATTCTTACCATGCAGCAGTTTCCAATTGTTAGTGATCAATGCTTGTTAACATTGTTTTAACAACTTGTGTCATTGACATTATAGTTGCAACCTTATGAAACTCACCAACAAACTGGACATTGGGAAAACCTGACATGGAAACTGAATGGGGGCTTGGCAGGTTGAGCTCAGTGCTTGCTCCAAAAGACCTCCATGTTGTACACTGGGCGTTAGCATCTCAGATTGATCTCCATAAGCACCGGCTGCACAAATCCCATGTCCATGGATTGTGCACTTAGAGACAGACACGCAGCACATGGGCTGGACCAGACTGCATCTCTGGGCTCTTCACTTCCTGTCATTGCACTCAGTCACTACCTAGTTGTTGCAGCATCCCTACCTTGCATTTCCTTGCCTCACCTTGTTGCGTGTTATCCCCCTCAGTCAGAGATACCGGGCTCACGGTCATACTGTTTTACCTTGCCATTTAACAGACACGAAGCGTGACACAGTCGTTAGCAGGCCTCAGTCTAGTCAAGGGATCTAGCCCTTTGTTCGGGGATCTCAGCTCAGTAAGTCACAGGCAGCCTGTGATTTCAGCCCAGGGGCTTGGACACAGCCAGTCAGCCACATGGAGTGGTCAGAGTCAGGATCTTCTCATGAGGGGTGAGGAGCCAAATGACCAGCCCACCACCAACTTGACTCTATTATGGTCTGTCTTCCTCCTGGAATGAGAGACAGGCATGTATTGCAGAAGATGAAAATGAGTGGCACAGCTGCTATTTTTGGTATAGATGGGGAGGTGTCTTGAGCAATTGAATAGGCAGTGCAGAGTGATGGTGGTATCACAGTTTGGGGTGGGTGAGGGCAGCCAATAGTGGGAGTGGTGGGGCCTTGGTAGGGAGGTAGGTACAGTTGCTGTGATAGAGTGTGAAGCATCAGAGAGATGTTCGTGGCACTTACGTTGGCAGAATGAAGAAGGACATTAATCTTCTTCCGAGAGTACTAGGCATTTCTCCACATGGCTGAGACTGCACTGACCTGGATGACAACCTCAGACCCAGCTGGTGTCATGGCCTGCACTGCTGGTCTGAGGTGGTGGGGAAGAGGAAGTCCCATTGTGTGACATCGCATCCAGCAGGAACTCCATTTTCCTGCCCACAAAGCAAGACACGAATTTCCCCCTGTCTGCCGTATCTGGGAAAAATGCCAAGACCCATCCAGGGCAGTTCTGGACTGGCAGTGTTTGTCTGGGTGCACAACGGGCTTTGAAAGATGGTACCTGCACCAAGATGACAGCCAATTCCAGGATATCCAGAGAGTAGACTTGTTCTGGGAACATCATGTGGTAAGGTGAGGATAGAATTGTACACAAAGAATCACCAAAAGGGTGGTAATGGCAAATAATACATTTGGTAAGATTTGGTGAGAAAACTTACTTGGCCTCAGGGCGAATATCCCTCTAACAAATTCAATGCAACTTGTTCTTATCCAGAACTACCTATTGTTCAGCCCATAAACTTCAATGCAGAACATAAGTGGACATAATGGGCTGAATGGCCACATTTGTGCTGGATGCTTCTATGGGATGCATTCTACAGGGAATATATTCCCTGCACCCAAGGACACAAAAGTTGCTCTTGCCCCTACAACTCAGAATCCATGCGTGGCAGGGAAGCCACACACCAATTGGACCATCTGAGTGGCTATGCAGCTGTGCAGCTTAGAGGGAAAGAGATAAGAAGGTGTAGAGCTGGATGAACACAGCAGGCCAAGCAGCATCAGAGGAGCAGGAAGGCTGACGTTTCGGGCCTAGACCCTTCTTCCGAAATGAAAGCCCAAAACGTCAGCCTTCCTGCTCCTCTGATGCTGCTTGGCCTGCTGTGTTCATCCAGCTCTACACCTTGTTATCTCAGATCCTCCAGCATCTGCAGTTCCTACTATCTCTGAAACAGCTTAGAGGGAACATTGTTTGTGAAGTCAATAACTACCAGCTTGTGGTTGGATTACTTATTGCCACCATCACTTTTCCTTCTCTGGATCCAAGGCTCTACTTGATTGACTAATTGATTTATTGCTGCCGCATGAACCGAGATACAGTGAAAAATGTTGTTTTGCATGCTATACAGGCAGATCATACCATAGAAAGTGCATCACAGGACTCTGTTCTGCTGGTTTACAGTGGTAGAGATAAAGGACTAAGCAGTCAAATAAGAAGATGTAATTTATTGCACGTTAACAATCAGGTACAAGTTACATCATTAAGTCAGGCATTGCAACAAAGATTGTTGGTCTGTCCTTTTGAGATCCTGTGAAGTTCCACCTTTCCCTGCTCAGGTTCTTATGACAGCCTCCAACACTTTGTAGTCTCCATCATTAACCCTTTCAGAACTATTATTTTAGCCAACAATTGAGGCCGTTATTGAGGCTACGCATTTTATTTTGCCAGTCCCCTCCACCGATTCCTACTGCCTTCAAATAATCCGATGGAATGAGGGTTAGGGGTCATTATGTCCAACATAATAATTCTTTAGATTTGACCTGATTAGGTTTCCTCCACAGACCTGGCCATAGCTCACCCTCAGTTAACATTTTGAGATTCTGGTTAGGGAAGCATATTCAAATGGAGTTCATTTTTTTGGGCACACGGAAAATGTAAGGCACATTTTCAAAGGAATTTCAGGGAGAAAGGTATTTTATTTACCAAGGACCTGACTAGCCTGCGCCAAAGAAATTAGTAAATATTCTATATAATTATTTTCATGCCAATTTCTGTGATTTTAAATCAGATTTAGAATTATTGTCACATGTGTATAAAAATTCAGCGAAAAGTGTTTTTTTGCGTGTTATATGCAAAGTGTCACCATGCTCCGGTACCATCTTGAAACACTGACGATATTGCAAGATTTTACTGCAATAGAGTTCATCTTTCTTTCTTCTTCTTGTTCCTCCTCCACTCCTCCTCCAGCTGCTGCTCGCCATTGACCAAAGTCTCTGAAACGGGCTCCTGGATCTCTGTAAAAGGGTTTTGGGGCCTCGGTTATGGGCCTGCACCACTGCCACTCCTGTGACCGGCCTGTCCGAGCTGGAGCCACGGGCCTGGCGATGTGCGAGTTCCCTCTCTCCTGCTCCCCATCTGATGTTCTGCTGGACACTGCCACTGATCATTAGTCATTGGGGGCTTCTGCCATCCCTTTCGCCAGTGCTTCCACTCCTTCAGGCGTCCAGGCCTAGTTGCGGACCATCGATTTAGCCTGCGAGTCTGGGCTGGGAGAGTCAGCCTGGGACCTGCTCCTCGCTTGCTGGGAGACTCTGGGCAGGGTGGAGCTGTGTCCAGCTTGCTCTGGCATTGCTTCCGCTGCTGCTGGAGGCCTCTTCATTCACCTGCCATTCTCCAGGCTTTAAAAGAAAAGTATACAAAGAAAAAAGAAAAAAAATAAGAAGTAGAAAGGGGAAAAAATGTAGATGGGAGCAGTTAAGCCCTGGGCTCAGCCCTACTACCCTGCCACTACCTTTAAATTATGATTGTTCTCTTACTAATGGAGAATTTTACATGTTTATTAAAAATACTCATCTTTGCTGATAGACCATTTTTCAGGTGTAGCTGTTGTACACAGTTACTGCCAATAAACATATCAAGGAATACTTTTTAATCGAAAGAATAAGAATTGAAATGATTGTATTCTATCATGCTGCCCAATTGTGCTCATTTATGGAGGATATTAACTTTCATCATTGTTCAAATAAATTTTCGGAGAAATTTGAAACCTAATTGAACCAGCATAATTTCAAGAACAAAAACAAAGTTGCTGGAAAAGCTCAGCAGGTCTGGCAGCATCTGTGGAGGGGAAAACAGTTAACATTTCGGGTCTGGTGACCCTTCCTCAGCACAATTTCAAATTTATTTCAGGAACGATTTCCCAGTTGTTTCCAAGCTAGTTTGTCTACTGTAGAATGTTCAGCTGCTCACTCATTGTAGTATAGTTGAGAAATCTAAGGCATCTCCAAGACCGACCACAGTAAATGGAGTTTATGCTGTTTCTCAAAGGGTTTCCCTAACACTCTATTCCCCACACTCTCTGGTCCCAGCTCCCACCCCGGCACCCCGTGTAACTTCAATCCCACGCTGTCTAATTTGAGCACGACAGAAGTCGGGACATCAGTATCCTGGAGGCTACCACTGACCAGTTTCTGAATTGGGCTAGCCATATAAATGCTATAGCTACAAGAACAGGTCAGTGGCTAGGAATTAATTCCTGATCCCCAAAGCTTTCCAACATCTACAAAGCATAAGTCAGGAGTGTGATGGAATATTCCCTACTTGCCTGGATAAGTGCAGCTCCAACAACACTCAGGAAGCTTGACACATTCCAGGACAAAGTAGCCAGAGATAAAAGGTACTGCAGATGCTGGAGGATCCGAGATAACAAGCATGGGGCTGGATGAACACAGCAGGTCAAGCATCATCATAGGAGCAGGAAAACTTGACGTTTCGGGCCTAAACCCTTCATCAGAAATGGGGGAGGGGAAGAGGGTTCTGAAATAAATAGGGAGAGAGGGGGAGGCGGATAGAGGATGGATAGAGGAGAGGATAGGTGGAGAGGAGGCAGACAAGTCGAAGAGGCGGGGATGGAACCAGTAAAGGTGAGTGTAGGTAGGGGGGTGAGGAGGAGATAGGTCAGTCCAGGGAGGACAGACAGGTCAAGGGGGCGGGATGATGTTAGTAGATAGGAGATGGGGGTGTGGCTTGAGGTGAGAGGAAGAACAGGTTAGGGAGGTGGAGATGAGCTGGGCTGGTTTGGGGATGCGGTTGGGGGAGGGGAGATTTTGAAGCTTGTGAAATCCACATTGATGCCATTGGGCTGCAGGGTTCCCAGGCTGAATATGATTTGCTGTTCCTGCAGCCTTCGGGTGGCATCACTGTGGCATTGCAGGAGGCCCAGGATGGACATGTCATCTGAGGAATGGGAGGGGGAGTTGAATTGGTTCGCGACTGGGAGGTGCAGTTGTTTGTTGCGAACTGAGCGCAGGTGTTCTGCAAAGCGGTCCCCAAGCTTCCGCTTGGTTTCCCCGATGTAGAGGAAGCCACAACGGGTACAGCGGATGCAGTATACCACATTGGCAGATGTGCAGGTGAACATCTGCCAAATGTGGAAAGTCTTCTTGGGGCCTGGGATTGGGGTGAGGGAGGAGGTGTGGGGGCAGGTGTAGCACTTCCTGCGGTTACAAGGAAAAGTGCCGGGTGTGGTGGGGCTGGAAGGGAGTGTGGAGCGGACAAGGGAGTCGCGGAGGGAGTGGTCCCTCCGGAAGGCAGATAAGGGTGGGGAGGGAAAAATGTCTTTGGTGGTGGGGTCTGATTGCAGATGGCGGAAGTGTCGGAGGATGATGCGTTGGATCCGGAGGTTGGTGGGGTGGTATGTGAGGACGAGGGGGATTCTTTTTTGGTTATTATTGCGGGGATGGGGCGTGAGGGATGAGTTCCGGGAAATGCGGGAGACACGGTCGAGGGCGTTCTCGACCACTGTGGGGGGGACGTTGCGGTCCTTGAAGAATGAGGACATTTGAGATGTATGGGAGTGGAATGTCTCATCCTGGGAGCAGATGCAGCGGAGGTGAAGGAATTGGGAATAGGGGATGGCATTTTTGCAGGAGGGTGGGTGGGAGGAGGTGTATTCCAGGTAGCTGTGGGAGTCAGTGGGCTTGAAATGGACATCTGTTTCTAGGTGGTTGCCCGAGATGGAGACAGAGAGGTCCAGGAAGGAGAGAGAAGTGTTGGAGATGGTCCAGGTGAACTTCAGGTTGGGGTGGAAGGTGTTGGTGAAGTGGATGAACTGCTCGAGCTCCGCCAGTTTGATTGGCACCACATCCACAAATATTCACTCCCTCCACAGCTGGCACACAGTATCAACAATCTGTACCATTTACAAGTTTCATTGCAGAAATATATCTTCCAAACCCACAACCACTACCATCTAGAAGGTCAAAGGTGGTAGATATTTGGGATTACCACCACTGCAAGTTCCCTTCTAAGCCATTTACTGGTTCAAAACCCTGGAACTTTTTCCATAATGGCATTGTGAGTCTACTTACAGTAAATGGACTGCAGTGGTTTAAGAAGGCAGCTCAACCCCATCTTCTTAAGTTGAGCAACAGGGGATGGACAATGCTGGCCAAGCCAGCAATGCCCACATTGTATGGATGCATAAAAGAATATCATTTCTATCAGTGACTCTCTAATTACATATACGACAATAACTTTCATTTATAATTCACAGCCAGCATTGTCAAACATTCCTTGATGCTTCACAGAGGCAAATGTCAGAAAATGTATAGCAGCAAGCCACGTAAGGAGATTTTTGGGCAGCTGATCAAATGAGGTGGGTTTGTAGGAGAATCTTTAATAGTGGCAAGAGTGGTACAAAGGTTTAGGTAGAGAATTGCAGCACTTAGGGCCTTGAGAGCTGAATATGGGAAGGCCTGCCTTAAACAGCTAATTTAACACAAATATATGTGAGTCGCTGAACAATAACATACAATTATATAGTACCTTAATGCACAATTCCCCAGAAGCTTCACAACAATGAATATAAGGCAAAATTTGACACAGAACCACATAAAACAATATTAGGACAGCTAACTAAAGTGGTAGGTTTTTAAACAGCATCTTGAAGAACTTAGAAGAGATGGAGAGGTTTAAGCAGGGAATTCTGAGTTCTGGGCACAGGCAGCTGAAAGCTAGGCCACCGATATGAATTCTAAATAGGGAAGGCTCTCAAAAACGCAGAAAGCTAGCACACAATGCAGCAGGTGATCAGGAAGGCTAATAGAATATCCACCCATATTTCAAGGAGGTTGAATTATTTGAGTAGGAAAGTCTTGCTGCAACTGTACAAGATGCTGGTGAGACCACATCTGGAGTACTGTGAGCAGTTTTGGATCCCTTATCCAAGAAAAGATTTTATTCCATTGGAGGCAATTCAGAGAAGGTTCACTAGGATGATCCTCAGTATGGAGGGATTGTCTTGTGAGCAAAGATTATACAGGCTGGAACTCTACTGGAACTCTGGAGTGTAGAAGAATGAGAGATGTTCTCTTTGAAACTGAGAGGATGTTTTCCCTCAATGGACAGTCTAGGACCAGAGGGTATAGTCTCAGAATAAAGATGTGCAATTTAAGACGTAGATGAGAAGGAATTTCTTTTCTCAGATGGTTGAGTGCCTTTGTAACTCCTTGCCACAGAGAACTGTGGGGCAAAGTGCTTGTATATATTTAAGTCAGAGACAGATAGATTCTTGATCAGTAGGGGAATCAAGGGTTATGGGAAAATGCAGAAAAGTGGACATGAGGAATATTGGATCTGCTATGATCCTATTCAATGGCACAGCAGGCGTAAGGAGCCAAGCAGCCTACTCCTATCTCTATTTCTCTCAGCCTTATGTGAAGCATGGGGCCAGATTTTACTGACACGCTTGAGGCAATGGTGTGGTAAAATTGCAGCTGACTGTGTCAGATTGGTTTCCTGGCCATGTCCCATCATCAGGGAATTTTACCAGGGGTAGCAATGGGATTGGACAGACTACCCATCCCGAGGTAGCTTGCCCGGCTGTCAGCATTTTGCTATTGCCAATCGTGGAGCTACTAACATTAGGAGTGTACAAAAGGCCAGAATTGAGGTAGAGCAGTTATCTCAGAGGGTTGCAAGATTAGAGGAGGCTACAGAAAAAGAGAGGGGAGAGGCCATGGAGATGTTTGAGTTAAAGATGTGAGCAGTTGATAGAATCTCCTAGGGAAAAAGATGTAAAGCTCAGAAAGAGGTGACTAGGTCTTAAATGAAGATGCTGCTGTGAGACGCAAAATGAGGTCCCGTTTATAAGATATGTTTCTGGTAATTGGGACTCTTACTATATTACACAAATATTTTATTGTCTCAGTGAGAAACATATTTTTGATAATGTAGGATTTTTCCCTTCCATTATGCCTTCTCATCTCATGTATAGAATAACTGAAGAAAGTGGGGCCACTACACGATATTCAAACGTATATAGCAGCAGAGATAAACCTCTCTCCAGCTGATGACCGAGCTTTTCCATTTTGATGTTGTTATGGCGACAAGTGTCTTGGGCAGCGCCGTATCCACCAAGGCCCAGTGTGAGTTATGTCACGTGATCACCAGCTTCTCAGCTCATTATCTATGCAAGCGAGGTGTTGCATGAGTTAGTCACTGAATCACACATGATAAGCGAGCCAGAAATTCTTGCCACTGGCAGACTTTCCAAGGTCAAAGGTTCTGTATCCAAATTTAGAGGTCAGCTGGACACTGCTTCACTGTCTGCAAGACAGGAACATCACAGTAACCAGTGGGTGGACATCTCTTGCCCCCAATCCTCAACTGAATGCCAGAGGTACCTGCCAAGAAGAGAAAACTAACCCCAGGTTTGCTGATGCAGCGTTACATATACTGCTGGATACAGTCACTGAAAGAAGATCCATCTTGTCCCTTTGGCCCACCCAGCTTGGGAGCAGATCACAGCACACGTCTGTGCCACTGAGTCTTGTTCTGCCACTGCATGGTTGCATGCACAATGCACTCAAAGGCTCACATCCACCTCATCCTCTCAAACAGCTCACCTTTCCTACACATTGCACTTCCCACTCACTCTCTGGGGGCAGCTCACCACTTGACATGGTTTTTATCCATCCTCACAAAGTGCTCCTGCACCACCCCTTACAGCCAATCCTTTCCTCTATCTCATTGTGTGCCAGCTTCGATTATAATCATGCAGAGAATGCCAAGACTAGCCGGGGCTGAAGAGGAAATTAGTGCCTAATGTCAAGCCCCTCACCATCTTTGCGGAAAGGGTTTTTGGGCTGACCAGGGAAAATTGGGCCCATTCCTGGGGTGAAAGGGAGGCACCAACAGGCCAGCAATATTGTGCTCTGCTCTTCTTTGATGAGCACAAGCACAAACATATGCTCTGCATAAGCTATTCTGCATCTTCATTGACCAAGTCTTTCCTTTCTGTCCTGCAGGAACTAGCAGTACCCCAGCAGTAGTCCCACCTCTGAGGAGGAAGACAGTGAACCCTCAGAGGATGCTGCACCAGGGTGTTCACCTGCACCCTCCACTACTGGGAGCACTGGAGCTACATTCGATTTGGAGTTACAGTCTGGTGAACATATCACTGACGTGTCCACGGTTGATGGAAGAAAGAATGTCTGAGGTCTCTGGCACTCAAAGGACAGCCAGAGACCACGGACCTGCTCAGCCCCAGACAAATGTACCTCTTTTCTTGGCCATAGGTAACATGATCAACCTGCAGAGAGAGGGAAGGAAACACAGGAGTCTGTTCACATTCTCATTGTTGGGATGTAATGTAGATGTTTGCTTACCTCCAGGAAAAGGTTCGAAGATGTCTTCGATACGTAGGGCCTGCAGAATGCTCAGTGGCTACCTGACTTAATTCCCTCACTGTCATTGTGGATACTCAGCATCAATGATCAGATAAGAGGAAAATAAAGCACTTCAACTACTCCAGGTCCTCCTTTTTCTCAATGAGGTGGGCTGGTAGCACCAGGCATGAAAAGGGAGGAGGACTGATAACAGGCACCTTGTTCCCAAGACCATCTCGATGTGTCCTGCTCCTCCACCTCCCCTCTTCCAGTGAGACCATTGTCTTCAGCAGCTGATGAGGTTCATAGGACCACCATCACCTACAAGTCCCTCCGCAAGTTACTCACCATTCAGGCTTGGAAATATTTCACTGTTCCTTCAGTGTTGCTGGGTCAAAATTCTGGAATTCAAGAAGGCAGCTCACCACCACCTCCTCAAGGGCACCTAGGGGTGGGCAATAAATGCTGACCCAGCCAGCAATGCCCTGATCCTATGAATGAATGAAAAAAGGCTACAGGACATTTTCAGTAGGACAAGTCTCTCTAAACCCAGACCCATTTCTTCAAAACACCACAGCGCACTAGCCAGCTGCAGACGTTGGGCATTTACCGAGATGCAGACAGAGAGAAAGGGAAAAAAATCCTTCTAAAGGGCATGTCAGTGGCTGAACAGTCACTGTTGTAGTTTTGATTATACCAACAGGACATGCGAAGGTTCGGCAGTGTGAGATATGGAGCAGCTTCCACTGTTGTCAGCATGTGCTGTGTTTCAATCACACACCCAGGAACCTGCCACATAAGCAGGAAACTGAGTGACTAGAAGTCATTTCATCTGAAGGGATTGTAGTCAAGGTGCTACAGGTGAAACTCAGGAATACTGAAGATAACAATAAGGTCTCTGGGAGGAACCAAGGCTGGAATGTCCATTTGTTGGACTCCACACATACATATCTTATGGAAATGATGGTGGAATCGGTGATGTTTCTACAGGAAAGCTCTGTCCTTTTTCTGTCGTTCTCAAAGCCACACTACAACGTCAAAATTAAAGTTTGTGAAGTAGGCAATGGCCAAATCACATATTGATTTACCATAAATACGGAGCCAAGTGGAGAGAACAGATTCACACATTGTAGCCTATAGTACTCATCATATTGTTAGTGAGGATGCTCAGACAATGCAAGTGTACAGTCGAGGCTCATTGCATTCTGGAGCACTGCACAGATAGTGAGTGTGTCAATGCACAGAGGAAGCAGTCTCAGGACCTGGGATAATTCAGTTGTATTGACTAGGGAGTGAACTCGCTGAGTGATTGATATGACTTTGACACGAGGACCATATTAGAGCAAACATTCAGGTACACGAGGTAGTGTAAGTACTCACTGTCTCACAGCTACTTCAGTGCTGTTTGTTGTACCAAAGCAAGGCTACACGAAGACATGCTTTCGCAAAGGTGAGAAGGTCAGAACTCCATTTGAAAGAAAAGTCAACTTTTCTTGCATCTAGCTAAATCAAATACAAAAACTACTCCATTCTTGAGGAATATACATAAAGCAAGCAAAGATCTCACAGCCAGCTGTGCAAATCAGAACACAACAAACAGGGAACATCTCTGCCCAGCTCAGACATCCTGAAAGCGGGTGACTATAAGGTTGTCTCTGACCTCTCTGGATCAGTAGACCATTGTCCTCTGTTCATTACATTGATGGTCTTCCCTGCACCATCTCACAAGTCCTCACCCTCATAATCCTCCTCATGAGGATCCTTGTCCCTCTAGCATCTCCTCCTCTGCCAACACATACCTCTTTAGTGACTAGGATTATAGAGGGTGCAGAAAACTGCTATGAGGTGGGACACTATCAGTGGTAGCCCGCACATCACTGCCTAACTGGTCAAGCCATCAGAAATTTATCATCAATGGCCCTGGTCAAAGCATGGACCAGTGTTGTGTTTCTCCTTGACAACAATCTGAGGATTTCTTTGAGACCTCATCAGCTAGTAGGGGGTAGCCCTTGTCTCCCAGCAACCAGCCTTGTATGGGCTGAAGGCCTTTGAAAATGGCTGACACCTATGAGTGGTCCAGGATGTACGCACTATGGCAGCTTCCTGGATATCTGTTGCAGACCTGCAGAATCTGGTTATTGTGGTTACAAGTGATTTGAAGATGAGGAAGTGGAATCCTTTTCTGTTGTTGAAGACAGTGGTTCACGATAGGGAACTCTGATTGCTACATGGTTGCAATCAATTGCACTCTGAACCTGTGGAAGATCAGTGATGGCTAAGAATCTTATGTATTGATCGAATCACTTGACTGACCGTGGCCAACTGAAGACTGAAGAGCAAAGTTACATGCTTGGTACATGTTTGGTTTATGCACTCACAATGTGAAGAGGTCCCCTCACTATGTAAGGAGGGAAAAGTTCATTGCAAAAGGTTACCTTAACAGCAAAAATTTGATTTTTTTGACCTTCGCTTGATGAACTCATCACACCTCGGGGAGTGAAAAATCACACCAATAGTGAGCAATTTGCAGCAGGAGTTTTGACATTAAGATTGGAAATCTTATTACCGCATGCTCTGCTAACCTTCAACATTGCATACCTGGCTCCCAATCACAAAACACACACGCACACACACCTACTTCTGTGCTTAGCCATGGAAATGCAATGTTATAAACTACTTAGAGTAATTGTGACTCAGTGGGGGATCTTACTCATTTCTGAGTCAGAACGCTGTGGGTTCAAGTCATATTGCAAAAGGATGAACGCAAACGATCTAGGTTGGCACTCCATTACGGTACTGAAGGTGTGTTACAATGTTGGAGATGCCGTCTTTTAGATTAGACGTTTCACTGAAAACCCATCTGCCCACTTAGATCGACGTAAAAGATCCCACAGTACCGTCTCAAAGAAGAGCATGTTATTTATTTCCCCAACCCTGCCTTGTGTCTATTTTTCAGTCAATGTCTAAACATCAAATGATTAAGACATGAATAGACAGATTGTTATCATATTCATTGGAGCTTGCTGTGTACAAATTGGCTTCTACGTGTTCTACATAACAACAAATATTACAGTTTTAAAAGGTGCTTAATGGGTTTTGCGGTGCTTTGGGATTCCCTTTGGATATGAAAGCTGCTATATGGATGGAAGTTTCAGTACCCAGAATCCCTACAATGTGAAAGCAGACCATTCAGCACCTCAAGTCCACACCGACCCTCTGAAGAGCATTCTACCCAGACCCAAACCCAGCCTACTCCTGTAACCCTGCATTTCCCATGACTAATCCACCTAGCCTGCACATCGTGGATACTATGGGCAATTTAGTATGGTCAATCCACCTAACCTGCACATCTTTGGACTATGGGAGGAAACTGGAATACCTGGAGGAAACCCTTGCAGACATGGGGAGAATGGGCATACTCCAGGCAGGACTTATATAAGTAATGGTAGGACCTTGGATAGTGTTGTAGAACAGAAGAACCTAGGGGTTCAGGAACATAATGCTTCGAAGTTTCCGTCTCATGTAGACAGGTTAGTTAAAAAGACATTTAGCATGCTTGCCATCATTGCTCAGTCCTTTGAGTTTAAGAGTTGAGAAGTCCTGTTGAGGTTGTACAAGACACTGGTGAGGCTTCTTCTGGAGTACCGTGACCAATTCTGATCGTCCTGTTATAGAAAGGATATTATTAAGCTAGAAAGGGTCCAGAAGAGATTTTCCAGGATGCTGCTGGGTATGGAAGGTTTGAGTTACAAAAAAAAGGCTGGATAGGCTGGGACCTTTTTCATTGGAGCTTAGGAGGTTGAGAGGTGACCTTATAGAAGTTCATAAAATCTTGAGGTGTTTAGTTAGGGTTAATGGTAGATGTCTTTTCCCTGGGATGGAGGATTTCAAGACTAGGGGCATGTTTTTAAGGTAAGAGAGAGAGAGATCTAAAAGAGACATGAGGGGCAATTTTTTTACACAAAGGCTGGTTCGCACGTGAAATGAACTTCCAGAGGAAGTGGTGGATACGGGCACAGTTACAACATTTAAAAGACACTTAGAAAAGTACAAGAATAGGAAAGCTTTGGACCAAAGGGACTAGTTGGACCAAGGGGTCTCTATCCATGTTGTATGACTCTATGATTCCACGCAGACAGTCACCCAAGGCTAGAATTGAACGTAGATCCCTAGTTGTATGAGGTAGCTGTGCTAACTACTGAGCTACTGTGCTGCCCTGAGATCAGATTCCTCAACATAACAGATTATTAATCTTCTGATCTTTTTGGTCTCTGTGGTTCACCAGTTCAATATCACACAGTGCAATGCTGAGCCACAAAGGGAGTTCGCAATGTTTAATTCTAAGCCAAAAATCGCTGTACAATGCGAAACTTTAAATTAACCATTTCAGAGTGGCCCAAATAAATGGTTCCTGAATCACTGTTTGTTTACTATTTGTTAACTGTTTCAATAAAATATCAGGTAAACAGTTTCAAACCTGTGTTTCTTGGTTCAAATGAGGAGATTTTATCTGATTTTCCCACTAAGAATTGCTTTTATCTGGTTTTATCACATTTTTTTGCACCAATGCATTAGGAGGTAGAATAGATTTTTCACAGTTAAAAGCCATTAGATCATTACTTGAAGAAGATACTTTGCTGAAAATGAATTATTGAATTTTTTAACCAGAAGAGTTATATAATTTGGGATCTGACATCTCTGGTCATTTTAGGGGCAATTTTCTATCTCTTGCAATTTTGCTGAAGGATAATACTCAGCTACTGGTACAAATGTTTTTGGGCATAGGTTTAAAGAGAAATTTTTGATTGGTCATGAAATTGTGTTAGGCGAGTGCCTAACTTTCTTATATAACAGTACCATGTGATTATATTTAGTACCTTTAACGTGGTAAAGCCTGCCTTGATAGGATAATTGAATACAAATATATCTTAGCATCCAAACAAGAACTTACATTTATTTTACATAGCTAAAATACTTCACAGCAATGAACATCAAACAAAATTTGAGACTGAACCACATAAGGCGATGTTGGGACAGGCGATCCAAAAGTTGGTCAACAAGATAGTTTTTCTAAAGTAGCATCTTAAAGGAGGAGAGAGAAGTGGAGACATGGAGAGATTTAAGGAGGGAACTCCAGAGATAAAGGCTCAGGCAGCTGAAGGCACGGCTGTCAATACAAACTCCAAATAGGCAAGGTTTTCCAGTAGACCTGTAGGGTCAAATTTTACCAGCCCACACAGATCATGAGCAATGTTGGCAGGGGGAGGTGTGTAAAATCATGTTCCACTGTCAGGGAATTTTGTTAATGGTTGGAATGGGATTGCACGATTTGTATGGAGATCCTGTTGTGAACCATTTTACCTTTTATAGCATTTTGTATTTATACTGCATGAGAAAGGCCACTGATTTGTTGGAAAGTTGGCTCTGAATGATTAAAAAGTCCCTTTTCCTTATACAGTATAAATTGTTGATCTCTTTGAAATTTGGCATTCTTGTGTCTGTCCTGATGTGTACAAGATAAAACGCTAACACAGCTTGTCTTCTTTCCTGGCAATACACAAGTCTTTTCCTTCTTTGAAAAATGGCTCCAGTGTGGATATAGAGGTTTACAGCAAAATAATGACGAGAGAGAAAAGCAGAAGAAATCTGACAAGGCAGAGAGGTTTTTCACAATCTGGGAAGTTTGTGAAATTAAGATACATGGACTGGCGGGTGTTTTGACCATCCAGGTCAGCTATTCACCCATCGTGAGTCTCTAGCTTGGGGGCCTCCATCTCTTCCACTTTGGCACTTTGTCGCTAATGATCTTCAGCATTAAGTAGCACAAGGCAGTCTACTGATTGAGCTGAAAGTAGGCAAATGAAACCAAACAACCAGTCTTTCTGTTCTCCATAATTCTTGACAAAAAGAAGGGGCTGCCTTCAAGGTGGGTGGTGTGTGCAATGACTGGGGAGTACCCATGAGCAGAAAATGGACATTCAGTTATAGCAGATGAACCAAATAGTGTCACTCATGAGTTGGTTAATAAATGCCCAGTTAGTTGATGGTGTAAGTTAATGTCTGAGGAATGCTGCTTTCTGTCACCTACACACAATAGATAAGGTGAATTTGTTTTGTGAATAATAGATGAACAAAAACAAAGTCATTGAAATTCAAACAGTATATAAATCATGGTTATTGTCATCTAAATATTCAAAATAAGGGCTTTTGGAGCATCGCTGATACCTGTGTCAAGGAAATGCATTACCTTCCTGAGCTTTTACATTATTAATAATGAATGCATTCTGTTTCCAACCACTTAATGAATGAGAAGAAGAAATCCAGAAGGTTAAGGAGTCATTTTCAGGTTCTATTGTGAATTCTGCAGTTCATTAGTATGAATGCCATAAGACAAGAAAAGTATTTTGAAGAGTTGCAGCTTACTTATTCTTATAATTGTTGCTACCCTCGCCTTAAGACTGGCCCATTTCTCACATTCACAATGGTCAAATGTCGAGGCCAAGGAACTTTTCACAAATAACATTAAAGCTGTACAAAATGAAGAAATATGCATCTCTATGGCTTCCATCACCTTCAAACACAAAAAGCACTTTACAACCAATGAAGGACTCCTGATGAAAGGTCATAAACCTGAAATGTGAACTCTCTTTCTCAAATGATGCTAGAATCGCATTCACATGTGATTCACATTTCCAGCATCCTGCAGCATTTTGCTTTCATCTCAGAGTCAATGATGGTTTCTTTTAAAGTGCAGTCACTGTGATAAAATAGGGAGCACAACAGCCAGCATTTACAATCAACAATGTAATGATAAACAGATAATCTGTTTTAATGATATGATTTTGGGGGAGGGTGTACATAATGACCAAGAGAACTTCCCTGCTCTTCTTTGTAAAAGTGACTTTGGATCTTTTGCATCCACCACAGAGGGCAAATGGGTCCTTACTTCCATATCTCATTGAAATTCATTCTAGATTTGTGTGTAAAAGTCCTGAAGTGAGACTTGAGCCAATAATTTTCTGACTTACAGGCAGAAGTGACATCCACTGACCCACACCTTTTAGTATCAACGCCCCTTGTGATATACTGGTGCTTTCATCATCTCTTGCTGTAGTGAGTTTAGGGACTCTATTGTGGTCACTGTACTGCAAATTGATTATTAATAATTTTTAAAATACATAACAGTGATTAAGGTGTTACTTCTTTCAATCCTGTTTGTCCTTGATGTGCCGTATTGAAATATCATTTGAAGTCTCTCTCTCTCTCTCAGTTTGACAGTATGACCTGCAGGAGGCATAAAGTTATTCAGGAATACTGCCTTAAGGAAAGCATAATAATGAATGCTAGTTGAGATTTGAATTTGAATGTGAGGGAGAGTTTAAGTCTCAGATGCATGAATGTATAATCTGTCTTACTTCATATAATTATACAGAGTGTGCAGTACAGATACTAGACAACTGATCCATGCTAGTGCTTTTGTTTTACATGAGCCTCCTCCTACCACCTGAGCCATTCAGCATCTCTTTCCATTCCTTTCTCTGTCTGTGCTTAAATGCATCTGTGTAATTTACCTCAACCACTCCGTGTGGGTAGCGAGTGCCAATACATCACAAGCATTTGGAGCCTTAACTGTTAAAAATATAATAGGTGCCTAAATTATTTAATTTAATAGGGAAATTTGATTTATTTGCCCATTTTAATTTTTAGTCGTAGCTTTATTCTCTCTGTTTTAAATAAAAAGACAGCTCACCATACACGTTTCCTGTGAACAAATTTCCCTTCTTTATAAGCAGTTCTTCACAATGGGAAGACTTGCTGCTTCGCTGATTGAAACAAACTAGTGTTGATGGCTGATCAGCCAGCTGGAACAAAGGGCACCTCAGAAAGGATACAAGTTAATGAAAAAATGGACCTGATTGGAAAATGTTATGCACTTCCTACAACTTGCACTGCACTTAATGTTAAAAGATTCTGTCTCCACAAGACAGGCAGATGCAATACACAGGGTGAATATTCAAGGTAAAATGGAACATGCTTGACATCTATTAATCAGAGCTCTCTTGTATAAATGAAATCATTCTATAGTGAACCCTCAAAATTGCATCCTGATTTTAAAATTATTCACATCAGCATGTGCATAAGGCAGGGTTCCTTTGCATAAAAGACTCGTACTATAAGCTGTGTTCCCATGAATCATTGTACTAATGTTAATGTTGCTGCATTTTCTTTTATCAGTAATTATCCCTTCTTGACTAAATTAAAGTCTGGGTGGAATTGGTTTGACAATAATGACCGATACTTATAGGTTACTTCTTCTCCTGCAAGATTTTACTGGCTCCATAAGATTTTTCTTCACTTTGAAACACTTTTTGTGAGCTTTAATCTCGTTGTGTTTTGTTCAGCTTGTTCAGCAACCTCCATGATCCAGCTTGGCATCTGTCTGCAACTGTGAAACACTGGACAACAAAATCCATACATTATTCTCAGTGTAAAGAAACAGTTAAGAAAATGTCACCGGTGATTACAGTATATAGGTGGGAATCTTCCTGCATGGCTTCCAGCCTCCAAATTCCCCCTTGTACCTATTACTTGTGACCCATTGGTATTCTTTTAAAATTAGAGAACGTTAGAATGGTTACAGTACAGATAGAAGTCATTCAGTCCATCACGTTCATGCCAGTTGTCTGCACGAGCAACTCAGCTAGTTCCACAACCTCGCCTTTTCCTGTAGCCCTACAACTTTTTATCCTTTTGGGTGTCTATGCAATTTCCATTGTAAGCCATAGTTGACTCTTTTTCCCCAGCAACGCATTCCAGATCTGAACCACTTACTGCAAAGATATTTGTTTTTCCTTGTGCTGCCTTTGGTTCTTTTGCCAGCCAACCTTAATTCTGTGTCTAGTGGTTCTGAACCATTCTAAAATCCTTTCTACACAATCTTGAGAGCCTTTGTGTAAGGCTGTTTAAGCAAGGATAAACTGAAGTTTGGAACAGGACTAGAAGGATATGTTTACAATATTGAGCTGGAACATGGCATCAGGCTCATTGAGTTGGTCATGTCTATAATCATGTGAAAGGACATCCTTCAGATGGTAGTCAGATTGAGGTTCAATAATGGGAATACACTAAACCAAGAGAATTTCAAATGCACTTGAGAAGATTACCCAACAAAATTATAACATAATTAAGAAAAGGCGTTGGAATGCAAAGATCAACTTTTTTGATACAAATGTTGTAAAGTGGTAGGTAACCAGTACTGCAGATGTCCAACAGTGAGTCCCTGCGTCATTCAGCGGTCTGAGTCATATTTTTTGCCTCAAGTGATATTCTGTCTTAGTAACTATGTTAATGAACCACAATTACATTTAGGTTCAGGTTGCCAAATCTGATTGGACATATTCCTGGAGATTTCAGGGCATGACCTCTGCATTCCATTGTCCCTCCTCACCACTGGTTAACCTGGCATGTCATCTCCATGGCATCCACTTCCCTACAGCCAACTGAGAAACCTCACAAAGGAGAGACAGGCTGGATCACTATTCTGTTGCTACAAAGAAAACTCTGATTATCTGATCCCAAGCCATTTGTGGAAGTATGAAACTAGACACAAATCCTTTTCTTGATAGTAACTTTATTTATGGAATCCAGCTAGCATTACGTATATTGGCCTCCTATCTACTAGCCCAGTAGCTCAGCAGTCTCTCTTTATAAATGTTGTTAGATATTTTCTAATCAACTTGTTCAGAGATGTTATTATACAACTCTGCAACAGATAACATTTGAACTTGGGTCTTCTGGTTCAGAAACAGGGACATTACCATTGCACAAAAAGGCCTCTCACAAGTACTCTTAGGATGTTTTCTAATCAACCTGACTCAGAGGTATGGACATTACTACAGTGCCACAAGAGCCCTATAAGTACTCTTAATTCTCCGTAGGACAATACGTTTCACTTGTATATATTAACAATGTAACCAACAATAACATTAAAAGGCTCAGGTAACATTATGGTCTTCTTAAAAATTATGAAAAATTTTAATAACATAGATCCAGCGAGAATATTTCCTTTCGTATATAAGAGCGTATTTAGATGCCATCATCAAGTCATCAAGAAATCCAACAGCAAATTCACAAGAAGTGTATTTACCCCAAGAGAGAATCTGGAACAGAGCATCCAAGGAGCAATTCAAGTGAAGAATATGGATAAAATTACAAAGACATGGAATGAATGTACAAGGGAGAAGAGAATAGAAGGTGTTACAACTCACTGGAGTACCATAGTCAAAATCAAGCCCTGCTTTTCCTGGAGTTGTCACAAAAATTAAAGAGTTTTTAAAGTATATGAAATTCCCCAATTTACTTGACTTTCTGACCCAAGTTGGTAGAAAGTGCAGACCAGGTTGTTACACTGAACAAACATTATCAGTCATTACAAGTATTTAGACTCCAGCTACATGTATACACTTATAACTGTCAGCATGTAATAATACTAAATAAAATTCTAATCCGTTATAAATTCCCCTTATGCAATACAGACAGAAAATCAGAGAGTAAAATAGAATATGGACAGAAGGGAACACTTGGAAAGACAGTCCAGTGTTCTTTGTTCCCAGTTTCTGTGGATCTTTATGACTCTTCTGCTGGCCAGTAAGTTGCTTCAGATGTCTTTCTCTAGCTTCTTCCACTGGCTGGTAAAAGACACAGGGTGGCTGATACACTTATAAAAATAGCTTTGACTTGTTAGTTAAAAGCCACAGCATGCAACAACTGTTGTAAGAAAGATACATTGGTTTTCTTCAGATTTGCAGTGACTTTTGATTGCAGAGAATGCACAGTGTATTCCTGAGCTTGGAAAGAAACAAATACTTCACTCTCTCTCTCTCTCTCTCTCTAATGTTCCCAACTCCAACTGTTCATTTACCAGAGAACCAATCACACGGTTGTTGATAGGCAAAAATGGTCCCAGTCATTGATAACTGGACTAAATTAATCAACTGCTTTTTGTAAGCAAAACTTTATCTGTACATCTCTTCGGCTCCAAATTGTCTGCAACTCAAACTTTAATTGCTGCTTATTTTTGCAGTTGTTTACATGATCCTTGATATGAGTGTCAGGTTACTTGTTTTTCCAAAATATAGGTACTCTTTCAAATATTGATTTTCAAAGTATCTTTCTCATTTCAGTTCTTGGGTTTTAAAAACACAAAATAAAATGACATAGTCCTTACAAAGATTGTAATTGAGGGAAAATGGGATGAGGCTTGAGTGAACTGGAAAAATCTAGCATGGTGATGTTGAGCCAAATGGCCTGTTTCCATTCCCATATATCCTATGATCCATGGGATTAACCTTCTGAAGCCATAAGCATCCAAGCAAAATTCATACAAAATTAACCCGACGGGAACACTTATGTCTGGATGGTCAAAAGTGTCTCCTCCGCTAGATGCAGTTTTCAGAGCTCTCATCTGGCCACCATTCCCAGGGAGGACAAAGAAAACACCGCAGTGACATTCTGAAACTCTCCATGAAGCACAACTACATTGACATTAATGACCAGGAGGCAATGTCTCCCAGTCATACAAAATGATGACAATGTGTCCACCAAGTTGCATCATGATTTAAGTCCAAATGCCTAAATAATGAGGCAGTCCAACAACAAAGAAGGAAAGAAAGTGAAGCACATTTTGCAGACTGGACCTAACTACCTCATAGGATGTCCTGTCCCCTGTGCCCAGAAATATGAGGGTGAGGATCAGTCTTTCAGTAATCCATGGCAGAAACATATGACCCTGAGAAGAGGGCATCCTTGAATTAAGAGTCAACTGATGACATCAGCAGTCCAATGTAATTCCCAATCTCCGTCCTAAATCTCTTGCATTGAATCTTGTATCAATGTTCTCTTATCCTGGCCTCTTCAATCACTCTAAACAGTCTGTTTCTATCTTTTCTATACCATTACCTTGTCAAAAAATCCTATCAAATTACTCAATTAATCTTCTCTGTTCTAATGAAAGTCCCTGAGAGAAAAGAAATAAAAAGATGATTTCAGTAAAAGTGACCATGAAACTGTTGGATTGTTGTTAAAAAAAACTGGTTTATTGATTTCCATTAGACCTTGTTGGGGGGGTGGGGAGGATTGTGGGATTGTCTAGGGTGGGTGCATCACACATATTGATAGGTTGGATTTCTAGTGATGTTCAGGTCTGTATGTTAAGGGGAATGAAAGGCTAGAATGACTTTTCAAAGTTCTTTTGAATGACTAGCATTATGATCTTCTGTTTCTAAAGGGCATTATGAGTGTGCTGTTTTATCAGCAGACCACAATATAATTGTGCTATGATCCCTCCAGACCCTCTTTTTCAGAATGTGTAATCTTCAATACTTTTGATACTGCATTGAGACAGAATTGCAACAGTAAAATGAAATCACAGATGTATAGATATTTCTGCTGCAATTTCACTGATGTTTGATAAGGAAAAAGAAATCTTGCATTTATCGTGTCTTTTCTGAAGCATTTTACAGGCAATGAAGTGCTTTTGAAGTGACTTTTTAAATTGGGAATACAGCAATCAACTTGTGCGCAGTAAGCTCCCACAGTCAGCAATGCAATAATGAACAGATCACTTGTTTTTGCAATGTTGCTTGACGGACAAATATTGGCTGGCTCATGCAGGAAAGCATGCCTGGTCTTCTTCAAATGGCATAATTGATCTTTTAAGTCCTCCTGAAAGGAAGCCTACTGTCTCATCTATTATGCAGCTCCTCTGACAATGGACCAGACCCTCAGTACCGCACTAGAGTATCAGTCAAAACTTTGTAACGAATGTCTCTGGAGTGGGACGTGAAATTACATCTGATTCAGTGACAAGAATGCTACCAGTGAACCATGCCTGATAGACAGGCTTGTTTTTGTGGTTTGGTAGGAATATGATTTTATGACAGAAAAACTTGCACTTCTGTAGAATCTTTCACAAATTGAGGGCCTCTTCAAAGTATTTTTCAGCCAATGGAGTGCTACTGAAGTGTCGTCACTGTTGCTATGTATGCAATGGGGCAGCCAATTTGCACAACCTAATATCCCCAAACAGCCATGTGATAATGACTAAATAATCTGCTAGTGAGGACTTTATTTGCAAATGTCATGCCGAAAAACTGCTGATTTTATCAATAATTAGAAAGCTTTAAGAAATCCAAAATCACTCTTGCTCTGAAACCTGAAGATGCTTTTGCTTATCTGCATGAACACACTGCAAAGAAAAAGATTGGACTAAGGCAAATACAGAATATAATATGCAGGAGGAACTCTGATGGCTCATATTCTGGGAAAAGCCTGGATTCTCTTTAGTGCAAAGTTCCTTAAAGAAGAAAGTGAACTGGAGACAGTTTTGAAAGAGGACTAAATGGTTTCCTGATTATGACAGCACCAAGTTCCACAAAAGGCCTGTGCGATCCAGGGTTACCATGAGGAGGATGCAAAGATGCAAGATGCAAAGGATAAGTGGAAATCTAATTAAACTGGCATTGAGTTTCATTTTGTTTCGCCGTTTGGTATTTCAGAAGACTAGGAATTAATGCAAAGAGTAAAATAACTAGGTTCTCTCTGAATTCATTTGAATGACTGTTGAGACAATCTTTGAATAGTATTGATGTAGGTCTCTGGGAATATAGCAGACAATATCTTACTATGTGTGTTTGGGAAAGACAGGACTCTGAAGACGGGAATGAGGCATTGTGGATTGAACAATCTACATTGCTAACGTTGATGTACTGCCAGAGCCCACCAGGCCATTTAAAGGCATCAAATAAGGGACTCTCTGACAGTTCTGTGTCGCCGGGAGTGCTGTTATCCAAGTGAGGAAGGATTTGTGTAAGTCTGCACCTTGTCAGGAGTAACTGACTGGGATATTCAGATGGAGTATGGCTGAGGGCGAAAATGACTGGTGGCCTGAAAGAATTGAATGGAAAGTGAAACATTCCACAAATTGGAGGCCTATTTGGAAAGACTAAGATTGCAGGTGGTCCCAAATTTTTACAGGAAGTAATACAAGTGCATATACCTGCATAAGTGGATCTTTGGCCATATCAGAAATTTAGAGTGAAATTTACCTTTTTTTAATTTTGAAATAATATTCACTGATTAATTTAGAAACAAGAACAGAAATTGCTGTAAAAACTTCTGGGTTCTGAGGAAACATTAACTCTGATTTCTCTCCACAGACGCTGCCAGACTTGACCGTTTCCAGCAATTTCTGTTTCTGTTTCTGATTTCCAGCATTTGCAGTTCTTTTGGTTCTTGCCAATTAATGAATGGTTGAGTTATGTTGACTTGTTTATATTGGTAAAAGTTCTAAGTGAAATCTTGCCCAGTAGTTTTTTTCTGTTGGCTTTTTACTGATCTCCATGGATATATTAACAGAATGTGTCTACTAACTAATCTTGGAAAAGCGCTCATGCACAAATACAGATCATGAAACAGTCTGTACTTGTATTTTAGCCCATTGTATGCAGTTTGGGACACAGATTAGAAAACTATATGCAGTGGAGAAAAACTTAAAGAGGTATTTATTTGTTGGTGTGGTCTGCCTTTTTTAGACGTTATAAATCCAAGAACATGAACTTTAAAACAAGCATTGATATGTTGCTTGCATTGCAATTCAACTCCCCTCTGTTATAATGCTCTATAAATCATATCTCCTTTGGAGATATTGGTTGGTTTGCCGAGCTGGTTTTTGTGCAAACATTTTGTCTCCCTTCAAGGTGACATCATCAGTGCTATGTAGCCTCCATTGAAGCGCTGTTGTTCTGTCCCACTCTGAATTTATATGGTCAGGTCTGGCATGGTGGGCAGTCTTGTTTCTGATTTTGTACCGTAACAGTATGTAGTTGGGGACTATTTCAACATGTTTGTTAATTGTATCGGTGGTTGAAAACCAGGCCTCCAGGAATTCTTATGCTTGTCTTTGTCGCACTTGTCCTAGTACTGTAACTTTGTCCCAGTCAAACTGATGTCTTTCTATATTGGAGTGTATGAGTGCACATACAGATGTAAATGGTTACGGTCAGCGAGGTAAGTGGATTTGTGGGTAGTTTGGGACCTGGTAGGTGAGTGGGTAAGTGAGTCAGGGGTTCAGTAGATGGTTCGGGAGAGAAGGATTGCCAGGTTGGGTCAATCTGTCAGACGGAATTGGAGAGACAGACGGAATGGCAGGTGGGTAGGGGCTGATCAGATTGGATTGGAATTAGTCTAAAGATCAGGGAGGGGTTTGGGAGATATTTGGTCTGGGGTTGGTAGGTTTTGGAGGTTTGGGTTTGAGGGAGAAGTCAGATGTATTCGTTGTATTGTTACCCAACTAGAATTTATTTTTGTCTAACATTTCCTGGCTAACTATTCAGGTCAATAAATCAGAAGTAGCCGAGGAGATTTTCCAAGGACAGTAAAAGTTGAGGAATTGCCTGTCAGAATTTCAAACAATTCCCAGAATTCAAGGTCCCAAGGTATATGTGAGGCTATTTATCTGGTCTTTCATGACCTGGAGACTGGAAATGTCTGGACCATAGTGTGTAAAACAGCCCACCCACCAGCCATGCTCATGGTAGCGAAAAAATAAACGAGAGGCAGGATTGAGTTCAGTGGCGATGCCCCTCTCTTGTCAAATATGCACAATACTCTCTGCACAGGCCTGTCTTTAGAGTTATTATGAGCTACCTGATTGCCAGTGAATTATCTTTCTGAAGGAAGGTAAATGGGCAATGAGTAATGAGTAATGCATACTAGCAACACTCAAGCACCTTCCACCCATTGTGTGGGGTAATTGCCCCGTTTTTCCAGTAAACTGTTCACCTTTTGCTCGTAGCTAAATTAACTGGTTGGAGGGACAAATGATTCAGTTTATCACACAGCTTGTATTAACCTTGGCAGCAATTTATTATCACTATTACGCAAGAGCACACCCAGTCAATTACTGATCAACATTCAACGTGTTTGTGGTGATGATCTTTGCAAAGGCATCAGCAGAGGTTAGTGAATAGAAATGGCACGTGGAGAGAAATGAATCTGTAACTTCACAGGGGAAGGGGGTGGGGAAAGCGAGGTGACAGATATCAGCTCTGAAACTTGTTAATTACAAAATGCATTAATATTTTATTAGTCTCTTATCAGTAATTAATCAACCGCTTTGATGTAAAGTTCAACTTATAAAAGCACGAGGAAATTGTCTCTCAGAAATTAAGCTGCTTTCAGCAATAGGTTGAAATTCACAAGATTTGGGTTAATCCTTGGAGTGTTTAGTTTTTTTAAAAAAACGCATAAAATGACACTGTGTAAAGACCTTTGCAAAATAAAGCTGAGCTAATACCGTTTAGGTGCATCATTCACATGAAAATGCAAAACAGAATGCTCTTGTACAGTAAATATTATCATCTTTATTCACTCATTAATTAAGTTGCTTAATTGCTGCTGTCAAAAGACCCTTGAGTTTGCGATTGGGATTGTTGGCGTTGCTTTGATTCCGGCTGCTGGAGAAATATTGTTTCGTTTGCTCATCCTTTGCCTGGGAGAGAGGCACGCAGGCGTGCTTTATTTGAAGCTCTTCAGGAAGAAACCCGACAGAGTTTACACAAGAAAAATCATTTACAATAAAAAACAAAATGACCAATTTTATGAAACCCATCACGTTTTATTTCGTCGGCTGATTGATATGCCTTCAGCTGTGTATTATCATTTTACTCACTCGTCCAACCATTGCAGTACAAAATCCATTTTTATGCAAAATAGCGCCTTTTAATGTAGCTCCCACGAGGGGTTTGTTTAATGGAAATATACTCAAGCCTTTGTGAATCCTCTCTGTTATAAATATTTTTACTTCTCTTTTAATAGGATTCTGTCATTTGTACATTTTAAAAATATATACAGATGTCTTGCGTGTTTCAAATGTATTCCTGTGGGAATACTCCTCGGGGGGGGGGGGAAAGTGTGTCTGTACTGCCTCTCGCCCCTGAGTACAAGAAGCAGGGCTGCCCAGCAAACTGAACTTACATGTGTATGTACAAGTGGCTGCAGTAGGGGTCAGATTGTCTGACTTCGCTGATGAGTGGCTGCGTCTAAACAGACGGGCAGGTCTCGCTGGTCATTCGGCCACTGTTAGTCACACTTTCTTCAGTGTGCTGCCTGGGTTGAGGCAGAGGTTAGTGGGGTGAGAGAAAGTTCAGCGAGAAGTTGACTGATGGTCACCGTGAGACGTCTAGACCCCGGAAAAGTCACTCGAGGTTCAGACGAGCTGCGGAAAATGCCTCTCAGCGGCAGGCAGCCATTGATGAATAGACCTGTGCCCTCCTTTGGACAAGACTGGCAATGCGTGTGCGCTTTCTTTTTGTGTGCAGCTGCTGATGTACGGTCTTTGCAAACAGATGTGCTGCCAGCTAAACTGCCAAAGACCTGCGGCCACCCAGTGTGTCTATTACAAAAAAAAACGCTATTGTACCTGGAAGATGAATGAAAAACGATGAATGTTGATGAAATCACAGTTTTTTTCGTTCTCTCCCCCTTCACCCAATTGTAAAACAAAATTAATAATTGAACCCGCTCCTTGGCAGAAGATGGACTCTTCAGGGTGGAAAATAAAATGCAAACCTTTTGAATAATTAAAATGCTTATTAAATAGGGACCAGACCTGAGAAAGTACTGTTTTCGGTACAGTACATACCTGTAGGCTTTCTGCTGGCCCTGCTTGATTTTATTTTAGATAAGATTTAGACGGGAATAGAGGAGGAGCTAAAAATATCAGAGTGCAGTGCATGTGGAGCAAGGGTGTTGTTACAGTTGCAGTGATGGAACACTGAGCTCCAGACTTCATTAGTGCTGAAACCGAAATCAGAATACTCTCAGATGAGGTGTTTTGTCAGTATTTGTCATCTCCTTTTAATAAGCGACGTCAGTTGGAATGGGCTGTTACAGGGTGCTTTGGTTCAATTTTGGCAGAAGATATGCATTAATGTGGAAATTAGTCAGTAACTTGGGGCAAAGAAGTGATACCCCATGAATCACACACGTTGCTAGACAACTTGTACTGGCCTGCATGATGCTTTGGCTTCTGCCTCCCTGTAAATTTCAGGGGATTATTGCATTTGCACATTAATTACACATTAAACCCTCTGCAGAAATTAAGGCCAGTAATTATTAGTGTAAGCACCTTTTTAATGACGTGATCATTATTAATGACAGCCAGTCAACCTCATTGCCTGAGAGAGAACAAATTTTAAGTGTAGATTCTAATTTCATCTGATTTTGGATTTTAAAAATGCTAAGTGTTAAGTTTATCAAAACATCTTACTTTTTTTCATCCTGTCTTTCTTTATTCTCTCAGTTTAAATTCAATCTTTCTGGCTGTCTCTAAAACTAATTTGTCATTGACTTCACACCTATTTTACCCTCTTTGTCAGCCCTCTTTCTATTTCTCAATCATTTGGTGTCATCAGTAAATGGGACTGTTTGTCCCATCATCCACCATTGCCCTCAGTGCTATGCAGTTAGCTTACGCTCCTAAAAACTTTATAGGTAGCATTTTTTAAAGACTTTAATATGCACAGACAAGGCTGACCCATTGCGAGATACCATGCTAGAGAAACATGGGTGAGCTGCATGACAGGGAGGCCCCTTATGTAACTTTAAAACAGTGAACTTTGCAAAATGATAAATTGGAATGTGGCTTGTTGCAGAGCAGTAACCCAATCATGGAACTTCAGAGGAGGTCACAAAAGCACAGCTCTGTGATTGTCATCTGACTCCTGGAATAAGGTTACAACAATATCACATTTTTTTCCTAGGATACACATTATGTTTTTTATGTGCTTTTGATCAGTAGCCAGACTATAAGTTCCACTATACCATTGGACTTATCATTGGCCTTAATAACAGCTTCCTGTAAATAATAGTCATTACCATGCCACAGAAAATGCAGCATAAGAGATCAGCCATGGAACTGAGTTGAGGAGAAATTTCTTCATTCAAAAGGTTGAGGAATTCTGTACCCCAAGGGCTGTGAATGCTCATCCATTAAATGTATTCATATCATAGATTGACAAATGTTTGAACAGAAAGGAAGTAAGAAGGGTGAGGATAGTACGGGAGAGTGGAGTTGAAGGAGAAGATTTACTGACGCTTTCAGGGTCTAATGCAGTGCTAAAGTCTCTTGCTCTTATGTCAAAGACTGCAACAGCAAAGCCAGATCATGATGAGAGACCTAAGTGACACGTATATTAAGTGGGCATAAGAGGAGCCAGTAATATAAATGCAGCTACTTCACAAAGAAATAAAATTACTCCTGTTTAGATAGCAGGTTTGACTTAAACAGTTCAGAGAGGTTCTGAAGAAGAATCATCGACCCGATATATTAACTCTGATTTCTCTTCACAGATGCTGACAGACCTGCTGAGCTTTTCCAGCAACGTCTGTTTTTGTTTCTGATTTATAGCATCCGCAGTTCTTTTGGTTTTAATTTAATTCAGTTAGGTACTAGCCCTACAATTCTTTCTGAATTAAATGATCAGATTCAAGCAAAGCGTACATTATTCAGTTGGTTATTAGTAGAATACGTGTAGCATAAGCAGATTATTCAGCCCAACAGGTCTTTGCCAGTATTTATACTTCACTTGAGTCTCCTTCTGCCCTTCATCATCCAATCAGCATATTCTCTTCTTTCATTTCTCCCTTGTATACTTCTGTAGCTTCTCCTTAAATGCACTTAAATGTGTGTGTCTGTGTTTTTCCCCTGGCTTGCAAAAATAGACAAACCTTTTTCTTGTGGAAAGACTGCCTACCAGTTCTGTGTTTTCAATTGTATGATAACTGTTGGGAGAGAATACTTGTTCCCCATGACAACTTTGCCCATTGTTAATGCGTAGAAGCATCAACACTAACAGAGCTTTTAGCATAATCACTTGCAAATGGCTTCAGATATGATCATTCGTGTGACTGACAAATAAATTGGCATTTCTAAGGTGTCAAGTGTGTGCCTATAGGAACCTTTATATTTTTTGTACGTATCTGTCATAAAAACAGATATACTCACCAAATGGGAATGCTTACTGCGGATTGCAGTTTATTCCTTAATTTAGTTAAAAGCTTATGACTTCTCTTAACATTTATTTCAGTGTTTACTGTAATTTTTGTATTCTAAATTGTGGTAAAATGCTACTCTATCCATGCATCACAAAGATTACCTTTAACAGGCAATAGTTGGCTTGGTGTTTTAGGTTCTCAGCCGTACGTTTGTCACTTCCAAACTTGACTTTTCCAATACCCTGTCTGCTGGATTCCCTCCTTCTTCCGTAAACTTCACCTCATTCAAAACAATGCTTCTTCGTGTGCGAACTCGCATCAAGGTTGATTTGCCTTTCACCCTGTGTTCATTGACATAGATTGGCTCCTAATCCAGTACAGTGGCACTTCAATTTAAAATTTCTTCGTAGTAAAGTTCCTTCAGGATCTTGACCATGCCTATCTTCAGCTCACAGCCATCCAAGAAGTCTGCCCTCTTCCAATTTCTGTTTCTTTTGCATTCCAAATTTTCATTGCTTCACCATTGCTGATCATGCCTTCAATTGTCCAGGCCCTGAGTTCTGGAATTCTCTCTCTAAACCTCCCAGCCTTTCTCCCTTGAAGATTCTCCTTAAGGCATACCTCTTTATCCACGTTATTGTCATTTGTTAAAATTCCTTCAAAAGCAACTTTCAAATCATCACCTCTATAGAGTGTCAAAGGCAGCAGATGTATAGGAACGCCACCACCTACAAGTTTCCCTCCAAACTACACATACCTTGCCAACTATGTCTCATTGTCGCTGAGTCAAAATCCTGGAACTCCCTCCTTAACAACACTGTAGCTGAACCTATGCCACATGGACTGCATTTAGAAAGAACAAAGAATGATACAGCACAGGAAGAGGCCCTTTGACCCTCCAAGTCTGGACTGACACATTTTGCCCTTCCATTTTAAAACTATCTTCACTTACAGCATCCATATCCCTCTATTCCCTTCCTATTCTTGTATTCAGCCAGATGCTTCTTGAATGCTGCTATTGTGTCTGCTTCCACCACCTCCTCTGGAAGTGTGTTCCATGCACTCATCACCCTTTGTGTGAAAAACTTGCCTCGCACATCTCTTTTAAACTTTCCCCACACCTTGAACCTGTGCCCCCTAGTTATTGACCCTTCCACCCTGGGAAAAAGCCTCATACTTTCCACTCTTTCCACGCCATTCACAATCTTATAAACTTCTGTCAGGTTGACCCATAACCCCCTGCATTCCAGTGAAAACAAACCCAGTCTATCCAATCTTTCTTCATAGCTAAAGTTCCCTCTACCAGACAACATTCTGGTAAACCTTTTTTGCACACTCTCAAAAGTATTGACATCCTTCTGGTAGTGTGGTGAGCAGAACTGTACGCAATATTCCACGTGTGGCCTAACGTTGGTTCTATAACACTGCGGCATAACTTGTTTATCCTTATACTCAATGTCCCTTCCAATGAAGGCAAGCATGTCATAGGCTTTTTTCATTACCTGCCACAATTTAAGGATCACACATGCAAATTTCTTTAGTCCTTTTCACTCATTGGTTGATTGTCTCTAAAGTACCTTATCTACCTGCACTGCCACTTTCAGTGATCTCTCAACTTTCACACCAGATCCCTCTGCATATCAATACTACGAAGGGTTCTGCCATTCACTGTATAACTTCCATATGTACTTGACCTTCCAAAATGCATCACCTCACATTTGGCTAGATTAATCTCCATATGCCATGGAGAAAGGCAGCACATCACCATCTTCTCAAGGGCAATTCAGGATCAGCAATAGATGCTGGTCCATCCAACAATGCTTATATCCTGGGAAAGAATAAAAAAAGTCTTGTGTGGCTTAACGTGAAACCATGCTTGATAATCCTCCTGTGAAGTCTCTGGCTGTATTTGAGCATATTAAAGGTGCTATGTAAGGATTATTTTATGTTGGGACACTTTGAGAAATCTGCACTAACACATTGTTTTATGCTATAAATTGCAAATTGGTGATTTTTAGGACGAAGAAAAAGCAAATTTTAAATGATGAAAATGTGAATTTCTAAATACACAATTCTGGCAATATATAGCTGGGCAACTAAGGGAAAGGGAAGAGTCAAGCTCCTTCTTCATTTGAAATGAATAAGTTAGGGTTTTTTACTGTGCCCACCATGGGTAAAGGTACAGATGTGCCATGAATTAATGTTGGAAGAGGACTGAAGGGTCAAATGTCCTGCTCTGGTCCCAGTGTTCCTAATTACTCAAATTCCATTCATTTCAACAGTCAAGCACTAATTCAAACACAAGTGAAACAAGATTCTCACTCAGTAAAGCATCCAGGCCCTCATGTTTATTGAATTGTTGCAACTATGTCATTACTTTTCCTCAGCCTGCTCACTAGAGTTACTCATACCTGGATTCTGTGCACCAATCGGACCAAAAACCCTCCTTGGTAAAAGCCATTATCTATATCTGGTACAGCGTAGATCTGCATCTCTTCTTATCCTCACCATGCCTGCTATGACTCAGTGGTTCTGTGTTAAACAGCTGCGGATCAAAGTCTCATTCTAAAGATTTGAGCGAAAAATCCAGGTTGATACTTCCAGTGTGGTACTGAGGAAGTACTGTCCTGTTGGAGCTGTCACCTTTCAGAGGACCCATCTGCCCCACTGATGGATGTAAAACAGTTCCATGCTGTTATCTCAAAGAAGAGTGGGGAGTGGTGTTCTGGTTGTTTGTGGGAGCTTGCTGTGTGCAAATTTACTACAACAGTAAGTACTCTTCACAAGGGAGCTTAACCTTAAAATTAGAGAACATCCATCCATGGTGATGTCAGAAGGCACTTCTTCACACAAAATGTGTGGAAATCTTGAAAACCCTCCTTCGCATAGCTATTAAGACTGGGGAGGGTTGGAGGGGGTGGAAATGGATGTATTTAATAATTTCAACACAGGTATTGATAAATGTTTGTTAAGCAGGGCCACTAAGAGATCTGGAAGCAAGCTGGTACATGTAGTTAAAATGCAGATTAGTGACGATCCAATTAAATGGCAAAACAGTGTCAGGAAGCTGAATAGCCAGTTCTGTTCCTCTGTTCTAATTTACCTGTGGAAAGATCTGACCATTGTCCTCCAACTGTCCACTCTGCATAGTCATTTTGGGTCCACATCCAAGATTCTCCATTCAAACAGATGTGTGTTAGTCATCCTGCTGAAAAGAGAGACAAGCTGCTGAAGCATTTTGCCTTGCACAGATCAGGACAAAAGCAAGAGTGCCACATTTCAGAAAATTAGAACAATTTATATTACAGCAGAGCACTGATTGCTTGGCGAGTTAACAGTGAACTGAGGCATTGCCATGGAGAAAGAAACAAGGATGTATGGGCTTCCCAAGCTCATTTACACTTGTTGGAAGAATTTACATTCTTACTCAGAGACCTATTGCTCTGCAAACAAAAGGAATGTGTTCAACTACTGTACCTTTTTTGAATTACCTGGGACCTGAGGGAGTCTGCATTTCCCTAATGACAAGAAATTGCCTTGGAGAAAGCAAATCAGAATTGACTAGTCAACTGACCAGATCTCTTTTCTACCGGAGTATAAGTTGTGATTGTTTGGAATTTTTGGCATTCTTTCATTTGTCCTAAGAGAGCAGGACAAAAGGTTTCAAGGCATGTCTCTATTAAACGGTATTTAAGTTCTCTGTTCACTTCTCTCCTGAAGAAGCAAAATTGAAAGGATGGCTGTTGGTAAATTTTTAGCATTTTGCTCTTCCTTTCTGTGCAGTTCATACTGCAGCCCGTCAATCATAATGTCATCCATGTCAGGGGATTTGAACAAGCAGTTTTGTGTTTTAAATGGACTGTAGATCAAATGTTGTATTTTCCTTCTATGATCTCTGGGAGTGGATGACTGTCTCTAAAGTCATTTTTGCTGGTGGAGGGATGCAAGTATTGCAACAATTAATGGAAGCATTACCTTTGTTCAGCAACTATTTTGTTGCTTACAAATGGCTTGTGTTTAAAAAAAGAAAATTGAAAATGTTCAATTTTAAAAGAATTGTCATTTTGTCCGCTATATTAATTAACTCCTTGACTCAGATGTCTGCAGCAATGTGAGTTTGAATCAGTAGAATGTGAACATAAATTGTGATATGTATAATTTCTTTTCTACAATTTCCATTTTCTTCCCTTTCCTTCTCCCTTTTCACTTTGCCTGTACTTTAAGGTTCGGTGGCTATGTAAAGGAATTTATTCACAGAGTTTAAAATGTCTGCTGGGAGATAGCAAGAACTGCAGAGTCGGTACAGTGTGAAGCTGGAGTAACACAGCAGGTCAGGCAGCATCAGAGGAGTGGGAGAGTTGACGTTTCGGGTCTAGGCCCTTCAACGTCTCCTGCATGCTTCTGCTCTACTTTACAGCTCTTTTTGTTATTTTTTGTCTAAGTCCACATCCAAACTTGACACTGTCAAAAGCAGTGAAAATAGATCAGTTACCAGACTCTCGCAATCACCATTCTAACACAACCAAGAGAAAATTAGGAGTGTGTATCACCCCATCCCCCAATCCACACCCATCTCAACCCACCATATCATACCCACACCCCCATACTATAACCAACTCAGATAGCAATGTGTCTATTTGTAAACATTACGAGGTAGATCTCCATTCTTTGAATGCACTGTGCATGCATGTGGACCACGTATGTGCACCATGTATCTGTGTGCACCGTGCATCCATGTACCCGTGTGTACCAAATGTGCATATGTCTGTGTTATGCATATGCCTGCCACAACTTAAGGATCCCACATGCAAATTTCTCTAGTCCTTTTCAATCATTGGTTGACCTCTGCAACTTCTAAGATTGACCAGTCTTTAATTGATGATGAGGTTAATTGAAATAAGGTGGGAGGAAGCTTGTGTGGCGCAAAAACACTGGGATAAAGCAACTGGGCTTTGCCTGTGTATTTACTGTATATTTTAATGGTCAATTTTAAAGTTGTTCCCAGTGGCAGTTTGGGTGACTATTTAATCAGGCGAATGGGTGTTGAGTGGGGAGCTTAACCCCGTTGTGGAAGATGGGCTTGCCATGTGGGCAACATGACAGGCAAACCCCTATGGAACTGTTCATGAGCTCCTGAGTTTGGAGGGGCTTCCCTTATTCAACGATACTCAGTGTCTCATTAAGCGATGTGGCACTGGGAAGGCTGCCATTGTGGCTGACCACTCCTCCTCAGCCATAACTCTACACCGCGACTCCTACCTGGCTATCGCTCACTCATGATCGCTCATCCTCCAGCAATGATCCTAGAGCTCAAAGCGGGAGCAGTACCAGCCTAGCCACTGCCTCTCTGGTGGCGCTATTGTTCAGTAGAGCTGCTGGTTTCTGATCAGCTGACAGCCCTCGGCAGGCCAGATGACTGCCCTCTGGGTTCTTGATCCCAGGGAAGGGTAACTGCTGTACAGTTGAATGTGGCATTTAATTTGGTGGACCTTCAACAGAATAGATGCCAGCTCTTGCCAGCTCTCCAGTTGATGGGTGAGACCACCATCACCTCCATTTAAAAATCGTTGTGTGAAAAAGTGTCCTGAGAGACAATGATGTAGAACACCAGCGCAGAACAATCTCCTGTAAAACACTTTGAAGGAAAATAATGCTCTGATGTTGTACTGACCCAGAGAGATAGGGGTAGAGTTGGCGAATAAAGAGAAAGACGTACTCCTATAAAATGTCTTTCACAACCACCAGATATCCCACAACACTTCAAAACCAATTAAATGGTTTTGAAATGTAGTCACTGTTATAGTGTAGGAAATCTGACCGCACATTTGTGCAATTTAGACGATAAGTGAGCTAATTACTTATATACAAAGAGGACAGAAGGGTGGTTGCATTGAGAGTGAAAAAAGCAAAGAGGCAAACAGAAATGAAGAAGGTATGTGCAAGAAAATATTTTCATGACCAGAATCATGGAAAGGATTGGCCTCAAACTGGAGATAAAACATGAACCAAATAGTAAACAGGTTTCAGTATTCACACAGGTTCATTTAAACATGGTGTGCTTTTTCTGTGCCATGTACTTTTTAGAGGATATCCACAGAAGTATGGATGATAATTGTCATCAGAATAATATTTAGAGCGAGGTTGTGCTGGTGGTAATATTCTTTCACAGCACAAGGGCATTAATTGGGAAAAGCGGTTTCCTATTTTTCTGCCTATCAGGCAAATATTAGGCAATGCAAGAAAAAGAACCCTGCATTTAATATAGTGCTTTTCATGACCTCAAGATGCTCCAAAGTGCTGAAGAGCCAATTAATCAGATTTGAGGTATGATTACCTTTTAAATATAGGACAGCTAGCAGCACAAGAAGATCCCACAAACAACTCTGTGATAATGATCAAATATTCTTGCTTGAGGGATAAATATTGACACTAAGAAGAACTTTCCTGCTTTTCGTTGAAATGCCGTTACGAGAACATTTATCTATGCCAGAGAAGGCAGACTGGGCCTTGATTTAAAGTCTCCTCGAAATGACAGCACCTCTGACAGTCGTGCAGCCTCAGTATTATGCTGGGTTTGTCCTTTCCAGTTCTCAAGTGTCTGAAGTGTGCTTCGAACCCACACCTTTCAGATTCTGACATAAGAGTGCTACCAGCTGAGATACAGCTGGCTTAATGGGTATGGGATAAACTGACACTGAAACAGATTATTCAGCCCAACTGGTCAATGTCGGAAAGGAAGCACTAATATAATCACCCATTACCAAAACAAAAAAAAAATTGTGCAAGCTTGAGAGAAAGTAACTTGAATTGTGCTGGAAAATAGGATAGGTGCTTGATGACCGATGTGGACACAACAGGCTGAAGGGCCTCTTTCTGTGCTGTAAAACTCTGGCTCAGTTTCTGTCCCGACTTATAGAACATAGAACAGTACAGCACAGGAACAGGCCCTTCAGCCCATCATTTCTGCACCGACCATGATGTCATTCTAGACTAATCCCATCTACCTGCATATGGTCCGTATACCTCCATTCCCTGTCAGTTCACCTGTCTGTCAAAAGGTCTCGTAAACTTTGCTAATATATCTGCTTCTACCACTTCCCCTGGTAACGTGTTTCAGGCACCTACTACCTTCTGTGTAAAAACCTGCCTTGCGCATCTCCTTTAAATTTGGCCCGTCTCACCTCCAACCTACACCCATGAGTATTTGACATTTTCATGCTGGGAGAAAGACTCTGACTATCCACCCTATCCATGCCTTTCAGGATTTTATATAGTTCCATTAGGTTGCTAAAACATTCCAAACCAGGCAACATCTACATGCTCTCCAAAGTCTCCATAATCTTCCTATATTGTGACAACCAGAACTGCACACAATATGTGGCCCAACTCCAAATGTCAACATGAACAGGGTGGGCTGAAGGGCCTTTGCCCATGCTATACTGTCTGATGTTCTATGACATCTGAGGCCCTCCCTCCCACACCAATACTTTAGCCATACATTCAAATGTATTATGTTCCTATTTCTCCCCTCACGAGCATGTGGTGTAAAAGTAACCCTGAGATTACAACCCTATAGGTCCTACTTTTCAACTTCCTACCTAACTCCTAAATTCTGTTTGCAGCACCTCGTCTTTTGTCCTGCCAATGTCATTATTACCTCTTTCACAATGTCCCGCTCAGAGACATCCTTGGCCTTGGCCAGGGAGGCAAAACACCATCCTGGAGTCTCGCCCAGGGCCGCAGGTACCCCTGTCTGTGCTTCTGACTATAAAGTCCCCTATCACCAGCTTGCCTACACTTTGACTCCCCCTACTGTACAATTGCTAATCTGGCTGCTGCTGTTGCTTTCCCATGAGAGGCCATCAAACTCCTCCCCACCCCAGGGGGATGTCCAGCACTGCCTGCTTGTCTCTCCTGGCAGTCACCCATCTATCTGGCTGAACCTTTGGTGTGACCACATCCCTGAAACTCTTTCTGCCTCCTGTATTCTTCTCAATGTGTCACTGTTGCTCCAGCCAATCCATGTGGCCTGACAGTAGCTGTAGGTGGACACACTTCCTGCAGACATAGTCACCAACGACATTTGACTTCTCCCTGATCTCCCACAACTCGCAGGAGGAGCATACCACTCCAGTGACTCTCGTTAATACTCCTTGAGGAAGTATTGGAAAAAGAAAGACCTTACCTTCCTTAATGCTGCTCACCCTCTTCAGAGATGCCTGATGCCCACTAAAGCCTGCACTTCGACCTCAACAGTAGCACTGCTGCTAAGTTTGATACTATCCATAGCCTTTTTATTGCTCCTGGTGAGTTGTCCTCTTGGGATTTTTCTTTATCAGTCGAACGTATCTAATCTGTGTATTCTGAGATATCCCCTCAACTGGTTTGTAATGCATCTCATTCAATTGATCCCCTGTCCTAATCTGCCAGTTTACTTTGCTAGCTCTGTTTTCATTCCGTCATAATTCCACTAATTTAAACTTACTAGTTTTGGACCCACTCCTTCCTACCTCAATCTGAATGTAAAATTCAATCATATTATGATCACTGTGACCTAGCGGTGTCTTCACTACGAGTTTATTAATTAATCCTATCCTAGTATAGCCTGCTGTCTGGCTAGCTCCAGAACACAGTGTTCTAAAATAACTGTCTTAAAAACATTCTAATAGGCTATTTTTGTTTTCATTATTATCCCCTATGATTATTACCGTACCTTTCTGTCAAGCTCCATTATTTCCTCCTCTTGTGCTCCACCTGAATATGTGGTTACTTTTAGGAGACCTGTATACTAATCCCCCTAATGGCTTCTTTCTTTTATCATTTACCTTGACACAAACTACTTCCACTTCCTAATTTCCAAAACTTAGGTTATCGCTCTCTGTTGTGCTAACGTTGAGATTAATTAACAGAGCCACCCCTCAGTGATGGAAGGATAAATGGTTATCTATTTGTTGAGTTTAAGGTGATTAAAGGAGTTAGAGGGTTGATAGAAAGAAGCTATTTTCCTTTGTGAAGGAAGAAGGAGGAATAGCCATAAAATTAGAACTTGCCCATTAACAGGTGATGTCAAGAATCAACTCTTCACACATAGGGCATTAAAAATGTAGAACTCTGTCATTTAAAAGGCTGTTGAGGCCGGAAGTTGATAGAAAATATCACAATTGGGATTGACAGTTTTATATTAAGTAAGGATATTAAGGGGCCTATAACCAAGATGAGCAGATGGAGTTAAAATTCTTATCTGCCAGAATCTAATTGAATGGCAGAAGTGGCTGAAGCTGCTAAATGGCTTCTTCCCGTTTACCTTTAATCCTTATATTCTCACACAATTTGGTGTAAAGGAATTGTCATCAGCAAAATTGTAAAGGTGAATCTAATTCCCAAATCTTTATGTCCTTGATATATTACATTTAATTATTTCACAATCAGCTGTGCATGTTTAGTAGGGAACAGTTTCATCCAGTGTGGTCCCAGGAGTTGACCTCTTAGCTTTGTGTTGGACCAATTGGCTGATGTGTTTCCTACATTACAATAACTACTCTTCAAAAGTATTTTATTGCCTGTAAAACGATTTAGGAAATCCTGTGGTTGGGATGACACTGTAGAAATGCAAGTTTGTTTTTACACATGTCTTCACACATAAACCACAAAGCTACGTGGTTCTTGTTTTGAATTGGTTAGGCCAAAGAAGCCAAGTGCTTGAGAAATGTTAACACTGAATAACATGCACTCCTGCATCAATTCCGCAATGTTTTGTGTCAGGGCAATCCTACTTGTGTCTATTCTGATTTACCCTTAAAGTGAGGAGAATGAAAATAAAGCGAGAAGGAAAAGTAAGTCAAATAACAAAACAAATTGTAGGAAAGAATATACTATTTAATCTGAATTACAAATTACTGTCCTGTCTTAGATGATTGGTATTTGATTGTAATTATTTTCATGTCACCTTCCCTAAATCCATAAGGAAGAAACAAATCTGAGTGAGAGAGCACAAAACAATTGGATTTCCGAATAATTGTCCAGTTGGCTGTGGAATTGTAATTCATGCTAACCCAAAGCAGGAATACCAACATTAGAAGTTGAATATTTTATCACAGTATAATAAAATCATAAAGCTCAGAAGGAGATCATTCAGACCCTCACACCACTACTAGCTATTGGAAAGAACTCTCCAATTAGTCTCACTCACTCTGCTCTTTCACATAGCTCTGGAAATTCTTTCTCTTCAAGTTTTTATTCAGTACTCTTTAGAAAGTTGCTAATTAACTGCATCTACCTCAGCACATTCCAGATCATAACAAAACTCGGCATTGGAAAAAAAAACTTCTCATTTTACCCCGGCTCCACTTTCCAGGCACCTTCACTCAGTTCCCCCTGTTTACCTCTTCCACCATTAGAAACAGTTTTTCTTTATTTCTGCCCCCCATTGTTTTGAATGTTTCAATCAATCAGATAGCTAGCTGCCTTTAAACAGAAAATGGAAGTAAAGGATAATTATTAGATGTGGTAGGATGTGAGAAGTGGGGCTCCACAAGGCTCAGTTTTTTCCCTTCTCACAGCATCATGAGTCTTTGGAATTCACTTCCTCAGAGAGTGTTGAAGATGAGCTCATTGAATATTTTTCAAGTGGGGTAGATTGATTCTTGACTAACAAGGAAGTTAACAGCTATCAGGCAGGATAGGCAGGAATGTAGAGTTTTGGCCACAGTCAGATCATGGAGATAATATTCAACAGTGGAACAGAAGAGCTGAATGGCCTATTTCTATACCAAATTATTGCATTTGTATGCTCATACGATAAGCCCTGGAACTGCTGCCAGTTGCAATTTAAATTAACAATTTGTGGAGTCAAGAACACAATTCTTAAATTTGCATTTGACATCAATCGTGGGGAAAGAATAGCCTGCACTGAGGAAACTTGCAACAAATTGCAGGAGAACATTAATAAACTTGCAGAAAGGACAAATAATAGGCAAAATAAATTAAACAAAACTACATGTGAGGTTGTGCAGTTTGGTCAGAAGAATAAGGAGGTTATTCATTACTCAGAAGTTGCAAGTTCCAGTGCGGTAAAGGAACAAAAATGTCTTGGATTGGAAAACCATCCATTGTTAAACGTCATATTACAGGTTAGCAAGGCTAACTGAAAAAAAAAAGCCAACTAAGGACTAGGCTTTATTTCTAGCAGGATAGGATTGAAAAGCATCAAAGTTATGTTAAATCTGAGTGGAATTTTTAAAATTATTCACTTGAGAGACATGGGCATCACTGCTGACCAGCATTCATTGCCCATCCTTAGTTGCCCTTGATAATGTCATTAAGTTGGTGGGAGGTAATGGCCTAGTGGTATTATCACTGGACTGTTAATCCAGAGGCCTACATAACATTTTGGGGATCTGGGTTTGAATCCTACCACAGCGAATGGTGGAATTTGCATTCAATAAATATCTGGAACTAAGAATCTAATGATGACCATGAATCCATTGTCAATTGTGGGGAAAAACCCATCTGGTTCACTAATGTCCTTTAGGGAAGGAAACTGCCATCCTTACCTGGTCTGGCCCAAATGTGACTCCAGACCCACAGCAATGTGGTTGACTTTTAACTGCTGTCTGGGAGTATTATATACAATTTTGGCTACAATATTATGAAAAGGAATTGAAGGTGCAAAGTAGTTGCTATCTGACTGTACACATTGGGCTGATTTCTGCAAAGTTATTTTTGGTGACTCTCATGAAAGGTTTCTTTCCACGAGACCTAGAAAGTTTTTTGCACTGTGGTCCCAAACTTGCAACATTAACCATGTCTCTATGCCTCTATGGCACTCCAGTCATTTTGCTCTTCATGTCACCATAGGCAGATGCTCTCACCACAGCTGGGATATCCTGGGAACCTTGTACCAATGCCACTCACTGTGCACATGCTGTAACAACAGCTACAAACTGATACTTCTCAGGGCATTTAATGGGCACAGTTGGCATATCATCGCACGTACAACTGCACATTCCTACATCAATTGCTGTTAAGCACTAATCTCACACCTTAACTGTCCTTTCCACATTGCATCTTGTAACCCTCTCTAAATCATTGTTACTCATTCTCCAATGCTTACTTTAGCCCAGCACCTCATCATTGTTGCAGGTGGGTCCACCACATAGAGGAAATACTTCAAACCAGTCATTTTTAATCACCAACAGCACAAGCTAATAAAAAAAAGACAGAAGCTGCATCGGCCCTCTTGATACAGAAATTAACTGCTTGTCTTTGCAGCATCCACAATTTTGCATTCAATGAATGGTCACTCCATCCAGCTCTCATCCACTGGAACTGGTTGTTAATTACATCCTGTCTGGCTTGTAGCACTTGATGCTTCTGCACCCTGTCATGCAGAAAGTGATATTTCTCCTGCTCAATGTGCTCCTCCTCCTCCTTGGAAGACTGTTGTTGCTTTCCCAGCTTATCATCCTCTATCACATCCCTTCATTGCCTTCTGTAGTTGTGTAGCATACTGGGGTATCTGTCCAGAGTGTAATGTAAGGCACCCCCCAGACCAATCCAAACTGCAGAATGTCATCTTCCGGAGGCCTAACATTTGCTCCATTATCACCCTGGTTGAAGAATAGGTTATATATGCATGTTCAGCCTCAGTCTGGGTTTGTGTAATGGAGTCATTGACCATGTCTGCAGAAAGTGGCCCTTGTCATCTAGTAACCATCTTGTTTCCTGCCCATCAAATGCATCACTAAATAAGAATTGTCAAGGTTATTCAGTTCCCATGGTTCTTGGCACAGATCTCTGAGGAGTGGTAGTGATGATCACAAGTCACTAGTATATAGATGGAATGGAACTCTTTTCTATTAATGAGCTCGGCTGTATTATGATATTGCCCTCTCAACCCAAGATGTACAGTGTATCATGCCTTGTGCCATAGGAAATCAATTAAGTTACCAAGCAGTGTGATCTGGCACAAATGGCATCAGTAACAAATTTGATACTTTAGCTGGTGAATGATTGGGTGATTCCACATAGTCCCAACTAGCTTCTTGGAAGGAGTCATTTACATAAAATTTTCGTGCAGCTATCGCCTTGACAGCCAGTGGTTAGCCACCAGTTCTTATGTTGTAGATCCTGCTGAATTCTGTGACAGTGGTCCAGGATGTCCTCAAACCGTATTGATACTTTGCCTCTCTCATCTGGAGGAAATAACATCGAGGACGAAACATTCGAGCCCTCCTGTAACTCCTGAGCGTTCAGCTGTGACCTCTTTGTGTGGAGGCTATTTGCTTCTGCTGGAGGTCATTGCTGGTCCTGGGCTTGCTGGCGTTTCTCATCCCCCTCCATTTCTCTGCACCTTTATTTCACCACAGCAACAGTGAGTGTGGCTGGATCCATCAGTCATGATTCCAATAATGTGTATGGAAACAGAACATTTGTAATCAGCAGCCAGCGCTGATATCACTCACAAATGATGGCTTAGCAATATTCAACATCCAACCAGGAGGACCATGGGTGGTATCATGATCAGTTCTGAGGAAGGGTCACCGGACCCTAAACATTAACTCTGTTCTTTCCTCCACAGACGCTGCCAGACCTGCTGAGCTTTTCCAGCAACTTTGTTTTTGTTCAGGATCATGGGTGGGTGTATTTTTACATGGAAAGAAAAGGTTGAGGGGCCTAATGGACGTCATTAAAATTATAAGAAGATTTGATTGATTGGTAAAAGATCAATGGCATAAGCCATTAATATAAGTCATTCACCGTAAAATTCAATGAGGAGTTTCAACGAAACTTTACCGAAACAATGGTGAAGATGTGAAACGTACTACCACAGGAAGTGATTGAAGTGAATGGTATATATAAATTTAAGGGGAAGTCAGGTAAGCGTGGCGAGGGAGAAGGGTGAGAGTGTTCCAATGATAGATTTAGGTAAGGCAAGTGGGGAGGAAACCCAAGTTCTGCATTAACACTGGGATGGACTGGATGGGCTGAATGGCTTATTTCTATGTATATGTCCTCTGCAACTCCACATAAACCTCCCTTGACAATCTTTGCTTTTGGAAAAACAACCTGACTCTCTTGAATACCATAGCAAAATTGTGCAGATGTTGGAAATCTGAAATAACAACAAGAAAAGCTGGAAAAACACAATAAATCAGGCAATATCTGAGGAGAGAGAGAGAGAAAGAGAGAGAGAAAGAGTTAACTTTTCAGGTCATTTTTGACTTTTTATCAGAACTGGGAACCCACTTCCTCTGACACGTAACTGACACCACTAATCCCTATTTTTGTTCTGGTAAGTCTTGCCACTTTCTCCAAGACAATAATATCATTTCAAAAGGTCGTGCTAAGAATTGAACACATTATTCCATTGAGGTCTAACTGATAGCTTATTTAAGTTTTATATAACATTATTCTTTCTGGCTGTATACTTTAAATTCCTTTGACACAGCCAGATTTTCTTGCACCTTCTGATTCTGAAGAACCCATATTCTGAGCATTTTTTAAATTCATTTGTGGGACATCCCTTGCCCATCCCTAGTTGCTCTTGACAAGGAGGTGGTGAGCTGCCTTCTTAAACCGCTGCAGTTCACCTGCTGTGGATTGACCCACGTGCCATTAGGGAGGGAATTCCAGAATTTTGACCCCGCGACAGTGAAGGAATGGCGACATATTTCCAAGTCAGGATAGTGAGTGTCTTGGAGGGGAACTTGGAGGTGGTGGTGTTCCCATATGTCTGTTGCCCTTGTCCTTCTAGATGGAAGTGGTTGTGAGTTTGGAAGGTGCTGTCTGCGGATCTTTGGTGAATTTCTGCAGTGCATCTTGTAGATAGTACACACTGCTGCTACTGAGTGTCGGTGGTGGAGGAGGTGAATGCTTGTGGATGTAGTGTCAATTAAGTGGGCTGCTTTGTCCTGGATGGTGTCAAGCTTCTTGAGTGTTGTGGGGGCTGCACTCGTCCAGGCAAGTGGGGAGTATTCCATCACACTCCTGACTTGTGCCTTGTAGATGGTGGACAGGCTTAGAGGAGTCAGGAGGTGAGTTACTGGCCACAGTATTCCTAGCTTCTGGCCTGCTCTTGTAGCCACTATGTTAATGCGGTGAGTCCAGCTGAGTTTCTGGTCTCACTGCATTTGTGCCCATTGCTATCTTTGACACAACTAGCAGCTTCCTGGAGAAGTTTTGCCCAATGATTGCCAACTTAGCTGAGCCGAATTAAGAATGGTTTATGTTATAGGTTTGCATTCAGTTGGAATTGTGTTTATGACAACAAAAACACTTCTCATTCAGAAGCCTTAACAGCTGCAGAGGAGGGTCAGAGCTTGCATTCCATCTGCCTTCGTTGCCTCTGAAGTCATTAGTAACTCGTTGAGAGATACATTAAAATTTCTACCTTGCGTGAGAAAAATATTAGGTTATATTGTATTCATCTTTACATTGTCTTCAACACTCATAAATGATAAACTGTTTTCTCTTAACATTGTACCTTTGAGGTTGTAAGTTATTAAAAAGTCATATGAGATTCTGTGCTCTTCAGAAGCTGATGAGTGTCTTTTGATCCTCCGAGAAATTTAATTTGGCATGGCTACTGAGTCCAGTTGGTATTTTTTAGCACCGTTCTCGATGTGGTAAATTTTCTTTCATGAAATCAATGTATTTTACCGAAAAGAGTTGTATTTCTATGGCACCTTTCAAGGCCTCAGGACGTCCTAGCACACTTCACAGCCAATGAAGTACTTTTGAAGTGTAGTCACTGTTGTTACATGGGGACAAGGACACAGCATGCTACATGTATTATAAATGAATCCAGAAACCATTGGCTTTAAAGAGAAGAAATACAATACCATAGTTAAAATATGTGCAAAAGGCAATGGAATATTTGGTACTAAGAGGGTTAATTGCATATCAAACAAATACTCTCCTTACTTTGAAATTTCCCCTGCTAGTTGAAAATATAATGAAAGCTCTGGAGTATACAATAGTATTTTGAAAACATGGATTTGTGACTGCTTTGAATCATCATTCACAGTGTGAAGACAAAAATGGCCATTCTGGGAGTAGTGTATGGTGGCTTTCTCATATTTGTTTTCTTTTATTCTCTGCATATTAGACAGTTGTTCCATCCATAATATCTTGATTCTGTCAAGGACAACTGAAATGTAGAGGATTTGTCATGTGTTTCATTTTGTGAAGTACATTTGTTGCTGTGTGGTTTTTTTTCTGGTCCTCGCTCCGCTGTGAAATGATCTGTTGGTGCTGGTTGGGTTATACAAACTGTGGTGTTGTTTCTGGAACCTGTTTAACATTAACTACTATTCCTTCTGCCTCTAAAAAGTCTGGTTTCTTAGAATGGAAGTCACTAGGTAGCATCCAATATAATCAAAGTCACATTTGATGTTTTATTTTATTATTTATTTAGTGCCTTTCCCTGTTGAAATACCTCAAGCGTTCTGCGTATAGAATGCCTTGTAATATTTTAATGCAGTGTCCTCCACTAGAAGACAAAAAGTATCTGATGTGATAACAGTACGAGGTGTCTTTGTTGACATATTGAATGTGAGATTTAGCCTGCTAACTACCAGAATATATCTCTTTTGCTTGCTGCTCCTAGTGTAGTGACTGTTTTACTTTGGAATCCACAGACAGGAACTTAAAATTGTAGGGTGTCTCACAGGTAAAAGAAGTTTTACGTATAAGCCAAAATAGCTAGAAGTAGAATTATCCATGACCAATTTCATGAACCTCTTAAAGAAAAAGAATAGTGTGAAGAGTCAGAGATAATGTAATTTTGCATTGTCAGATTGTTTCATATAAAATAAAACCCCTCCAAATCAAACTGACCCAAAATTACAGAAGTCAGCAGACAATGGCCATGTCCTCCAAAAGAGAATCTAACCATCACCTATTGACATTCAGGGGCATTATCAATACTGAACTCCCCCACCATCAATATCCTGGGGTTACCATTGGCAAGAAAAATACTATAGCTGTTGCAGCAGATCAGAGGCTGAAAATTCTGTGGCAAATAATTCACCTCCTGACTCCCTAGACCCTGTCCATCATCTAAAAGGCACAAGTCAGGGTGAATATTGTTCACTTTCCTGGATTGGTATGGCTCCAACAACCCTCAGAATGTTTGATACTATCCAGGATGAAGCAGCCCACTTGATAGGTACCTCATCTGCCACCTAAACATTCACTCCATCCACCATTGGTGCAAGTGGCAAGAAGTACCATCTACAGGACGCACTGCAGCAATTCATTAAGGATCCTTCAAAAATACCTTCTAAACCTATAACTAAATCACCTAAAAGGATGAGGGCAGCAGGCAGAAAAGTACACCACAAACAGCACTTATCTCTCTAAGCCACACACCATCCTGACGTGGAACTAAATTACTATTCTTTCGCTGTCTCTGGGTCAAAGTGCTGGAATCCCCTCCCTAACAGCACTGTGGGTGGACCTGCACCAGAATGCTGTGCGAGCAGAAGGCAACTCACCAGGGCAACTTTTTCCAGGGCAGTTGGGAATGGGCAATAACAGCTGGCCTGTTAATGATGCCTACATCCCAATAGCTAATTAATAGTTCTGCTCAGCCATACTCCACCTGGTACAAGTGACCCTGTGAAAAGTCGAGCCTATTACAGTGAATAGCTTTTAACTTCATTATTAGAATTGTAGATGGAGTTAAAAGATACTGCAGGGTCTTAACTGAGTCAACTATTGGAACAAATGTGGGGCTAATTAAAGTCAGTTTTTATTGTAGGCCTTTGAAAATGTATGACTTTACATCAAGACATTGGAAGTGAATTACTACAACATCAAAGAGCAGCACTTGCTTACTGTTGGATGATATTTTTATTGTTGTATTTAAAGTAATCCATTAATTCCTTTTAAATTCAAGCTCATGAAAGTAGAAAACTGCAGCATTTCATAATGATGGCTATTTTGAGCTGATGGTGGTTCCATTGTTATCAAAAGGGTCAGGCCACACATTGCAGATATCACTAAAGTCAGAAAGAGTAAGGGAAAAAGATGAGGGCCATCAAGAGGGGATAACAAAGACAACTTGCATTTATATGTAGCACTCTTCAAAGTGCTAAAAATGTACCTAGCGCTTCACAAAAGCATTAATTAGAAATATCTGAGTCTGAGCCAATAATGAGATATTAAGAGAGGTGAACAAAAGGTCGGTTAAAATGAGCATCTTAAAGTAGGAGGGAGAGTTGGACAGTTTTTGCAAAGGAATTGTTGAGCTTAAGGGCCAGGCAACTGAAGTCATAGCTGCCGAAGAATGGAAAATGGGGATGCACACAAGGCAGAATTGGAGTGCAGAGATCTTTGAAAGTTTTAGAACTGTGGTATGTTTACAAAAATAGGATGAAGGTAAGGGATGATTTGAATGATGGATACAAGTTAAACCCAAGAGGCAGTTCCATCAGGCCTGCCATTCTCAGCTGGATATACTGTCTCTATGTCTATATGAGTTGATAGAATTGCTAGGAAGAGGATTGTACAATAAGATGTGCATCATCCAGGTGTCGAAGAACTACTAACCACTTTTTCTGTGTGTGAACATGAGACATTCATGAAATTGAGACCTGATTCTTATTGCTTGCCATGTTTAATGAGTGACCAATGAACAAGTTGACATGGCAACATTATCCCATGTACTGGAGCCCAAGACTGAATTTGGCTTGTAGCTATGGGTGGCACTGCCTTGTCCTCTTTAAGTAGACCTAGCAAGGGTTTGTGGTCTGTTATCATTCCAATTTTATGTCTGTAAAGGTACTGGTGGAACTTTCTGACTCCAAATATGACCTTACAACCTTCCTTCTCTATCTGGGCTTATTTATGGTCTGGGTTAGACAATTTGTGGATGCATACATTATTGGCCTACCTCTCCATTGGGTCACCTATGATCTAATACTACACTGATGTTGTACAGGGAGGCATTGCATGTCAATATCAGGTTTTGCTTGGGATAGTGTGTCAACACCTTAGAGGATAATAGCTGTTTCTTCACTTCCCTGAAAGCTATGGCTTGGCTACACAACCATTTCCAAGGCTGACTGTTTTTTTAAGAGTTGGTGCAAAGGAGCCAGGATGGAGGCCTAGCTATGTATGAACTTCCCATAATAAGTCACCAGCCCAAGGAAAGACCTGAGCTCTGATACAGATGAGGGAGCTGAGGCACCTTTGATCACCCTCACTTTATCTTTCAATGGGTGTAACCTGGTCTTGTCGACTCTGAAGCCCAGGTAGGTCACTTGGGGTGCCTGGAATACACATTTATTCCTTCTAAGGCATATGCCTGTCTGGGAGAAACATCTAAGGACTAACTATGTGCAAGTTCTCTAAGTGCTCTTTATTGGTCTTCCCTGTTATTAGCATGTCATCTGGATAAATAGTGACCTGGGGGTACACCTTGTAAAATGTTCTCCATCATTCACTGAAAAATTGCACAGGGTGACAATATCCCAAACGGCAACCTCATATATTGGTACAAACCCTTATGGATATTAACTGTAGCACACATCTAGGAATCCTCATCTAACCTGCAATTGCAAGTATGCATGGCTCATGACCAGCTTTGTGAAAGAAAGCCCCCTGCCAGCATATAAATCCTCTGTATGAGGGACTGGGTATTTATCCAGCTGCGAGAAGCAGTTTACTGTTTGTTTAAAATCTCCACAAAGGCGAACCAACCCATCAGCCCTCACAATCGGTACAACCAGTGCTGCCCATTCTGCAAACTAGACTGGTTTAATGATACTTTGCTTTCCTGGCTTCTGATTTCTGCCTCTACTTTTGCAAGTATGGCAAATGGTACTAAGTGGGCCTTGCAGAATCATGGAATTGCTTTCTTGTTAACATGCAAGGTGGCCTTGGCTTCTTTGGTAGTCCCTGGATTTTACTCAAAAACATCTGGGTATTTATTTAGGTCAGGCAGCCATTTTCTGATCGAAAAATGTTGAGCCAATGTGGGTGACTCTTTCTCAACCAATTTCGCCCGATCAAGCTTGGGCCCAAGACATTTACTACTATCAATGACGATTGAACCAACTGCTCTCATAAGAAGTTGCACCCCTAATCTGTAAACATTCCTCGGATTAGGTTCTCAGTCTAGTAGAGGTCTTGAGCAAACTTAAGGTTTGGAGTCCAGAGTGAATTTTTGTTAAAGACTGGTTCTGCAATCAATCAAACTATCATGATGGTATCAACCTCTATTAGAACTGAATGATGATTTAACCAGACATTTATTTTGATTGGTTCTGATTTGGATGTTGCTACGCAATTTAATTGTTCCAAGCCCGATGGAGGTTTACTCTCCAGGGTATGCACTCTCCTGGATACCGGTCTATGAGTTCTGTTATGCAATTTCGGTCTAGTGGGGCTCTTTTGCTGTCTCAAGTCAGCATGCCAGCAGCAACTACAATGGTTTGCTGACCTCGATCCTGAAGAAAATTTGAACCATTTGACCCAAGATTTGGCTTTGTTTTGGTGTTTTGTTGTGGGCTGACCTAGAGTCCCTGTGTTTAGGATGTGTCCTGACTGAGGCTATGCAATTGCCTTCACTCAAGTGGTGTTCCCCAAACTCAGTTGGACTGGTGAGGGTATCCACTTGCAACTCCACTTGCTTTACTCTGCAACTCATATGCTCCAATTGCTGCATTTTCCAATGAGAAAGCCAGTTGTAGTGCCTGTTTGAAATCCAGTTGGGCTTTAGCAAATAGTACTTTTGCATGGTTACATCATTAATCCCACATACCAAAAGGTCTCTCAGCATCTCATTAAGGATTAATCCAAAGTCACATGCCTCTGCCAGTCATCTTAACCTCGTCAAATATCCTGATATGGATTCCTCTGGTTCTCGAATAAGAGGAGGCTTGGAGTCGTAACGTTCCTTAACGAAATCCATTAATACTTGGAAGGTTTTCATATCTGGTGCCTCAGGGAAAGTTAGGCTCCTAATAACCAAAAAGCTGCAGGTCCATAAGCTGTCAGGAGAATTAGTTGATTTACATCTGCTCTAATGTCGTTTGGCTGGAAAAAGTAATGCATTTTTTCCACATACTGGGCCCAGTCTTCAGCAGAATCGAACAAGTCAAGCTTCCCAAATAAGGACATGATGCTGTAAATGCTTACCCCAACTAAAAACGAATATTGAGAATGACTTTCTTCAGGAGCATGCTTTTCTTTTGTTGCCACTGAAATAACTCCACAGAGGCTGGTATCATATCACCAAAGTAACCCTTTATTTACACGTGAAGAGTCCTTGACACTGGTCCAGCTCCCTCAGAGCCAGTTCTCACCGTGACTAGTACCTCTGACACTCCCGTTTGTATCTGTCAGCATGGACCCCCCTGTTTGAACCAGATTAATAACCCCACTCAGGGAATTGACATTCTGTGAGGTCCATTTGGCTCACCTTGTTACAATCACCGTGTCACCCTCCGTCATTGTTGTACCACATTTGCCGACTGGATTAGGGTACGTGGGTCCCTGACTGGGAGATGAGCCCATAACCTTCTGACTCAGAGGCAGATCAGCTCATCTTTAATCCATCACCACAACCTTTGCAAGTCTGGGAATCAGGTCATGAAGAGATCCAGGAGCAGAGCAAAAATACAACACACCTACCTCTCACAGCCCAAAATAATGTTCAGTTGCCAGGTGGCATGGAAATCAATGTGCTTGTTAAATAAGGAATGGACAAATGAATGTCATTTTTGTTTTTTATCCCCCACAATACGCCCTTAAACCACAATAATCAATGCTGAGGTCTATGGGAGTTAACAGTGTGAATCACTTATGGGAACATCTTGTTAACAGAGTGGATCAAGTTTTCCCTGATCACTCCTAAAGTAGCAACTTACTCGCAGCATCAAATACATCTTGTTCCACATCTTGTTGTCCACTCCAGATTATACTGTGTACCTACGGATTAAGTAAGCAGAATCTGTGCTAATCCTATATCAGTTGGGTGAGTGGCAACTATAAATGAAGGCATCAATTTCCCTATTAATTCAGTGCATACAACAGGGGCTGCTTTTCATTTAATGAGTATAGTTTGAAAATATGCAGGCAAGTGTTATTCACAATATCAGCCTATTTTCATAGTTTGAAACCTGCAGGTTCCAAACCTAGTAGAAAATGAACATTAATATGCTTTTTAAAAATATGCACAATCATGTAATATATGCACGCTTTGGTCATGCTCTGTACTTGCTCTGTACAATCAGTGTTTGCTCTGTGTATATGACTGGAAATGCAATATGGATTGTCAGAAAAGTTCAGTTGAAAAGCTAATTGAATTCCATACTCTAAATTGCATGTTCAGATCAAGATTTCATAATAGTGGTTATATATCTGAATTTAAAAGTGGACTTGTGGGTAGAACTATTGTCTCTCAGCCACGTCACAAACATCAAAAGCTGGCACTCTCAGCCTTTACACCATCATTTGGATGACACTTCAAATCTTGATCCTGTCGCTCCTCTCAGATGGGTGTAAAACATCCCATGACACCATCTTGAAGAAAGAAAATGTTCTCCCTGATGCCATCGTGAATATTTATTAATCAGCATCACGAACAGGTCAATGGGTCATTATTGCTGTTCATGTGAGTCAACTATGTGCAAATTGTACATTTCCTACATGACAACAGTGACTACACCAGAAAGTGTCTCAGAGGCACTTTGGGTGCCCTGAGATTGTGAAAAATGCTACAAGAATGCAAATCTTTATTTTCATTTTTAAGTACAGTTACATGTACATGTGGACGAAATATATGCCTATGTATAAAGGAATCTTTATTAATGAGCAAAGATGAAGGTTGATAGATTGTCATGTGATTAAACATTAACACAGAGGCTGCAGCATGGAAACAGGTCATTCAGCCCAATTGGTCAATACTGACATTTCTAGTGTGCACAATCATCCTCTATGGCCCTTTGCCACACCCTATCTAAGTATTCCTTTCCAATACATCCATATGATTCACCTCAACCACTCCTTGTGGTAGTGAGTTCCACTTTTTCAGTGTTCTCTTCGTGAAGTAACTGCTGCTGAATTTGCTTTTGGATTTATGATTGGTTATTGTGGCCTCTACATTTTTAATATATAGAGATTTATCGGGATATATGACATGCACAGGTTTCTGAAAAAAAAGCCCAGAAATTCCTGCAGAAACTCAGCAGGTCTGGCAACATTTGTGGAAAGAAAGCAGAGTTACCATTAACTCAGGCTTGCTGAGTTCCTCCAGCAATTTTTGTTTCTGTTTCGGATTTCCAGCATCCACAGTTCTTTGGCTTTTCAGTAAAATATGTAGTTTTCTGTAGGACTGGATGTATAGTTAGGTATAGATTTGCTGGGGATCCAGATTGATGGTGAATGGGCAAGATGAGCAGCATATTGTCTGCTCACAGTGCTCCTCCGAGTTTAGAACTAATCAGAGCAGCCTGAATAGTGGTGGCATCAGCTTGTATATTCATGAAGCTGCTCATCAGCTGACAGAAGAATGTGCAGTAATCCTTGGATGAAATAAGGCCAATCAGTGGAATAATGAGCAAGGTAATATATCCCAAGAGGCCTGGAGTGGGCTTTCATCAAAAAAAATGAGAGAAAACCCCTGTCGACTACAACTCTCCAACCGTTTGCTTTACAAATTCACCCTTTGATCCTTGATTTGGGAGGCAGGGGCGACACATTGTCCGGCCTGAATGTGGATCACGAGCCAAGACTTCACTATAAGCAGCGACACTTCCTTACAACATCTGTGTTTTTTTTCTCTCACAGACTGCGGAAGGCTGTTTCTGCATTGTTTTCCTTTCTGCCTTCTCCTCATCTTTACATGACAATGGGCGTGTATACTGTCGAATGAGTGAGGTGATGGGCTGTTGTGAGGGGGTGGGTGGGGGTGGAGGAAGAGTGGGGGCTGGTGGGGGGAGGAGAATTAAAGAATAAAGGGCTTCAGGCTTCACTGCTTCCTTCCAGGTGCCTGTGCCTGCATGATTTCATCTGTGCTCCATAATCAACTTCCTTAATGAAATACGTAATTAACATATTATAATTGTGGCAAGGATGATTTTGACAGAAATCATTTTCCATATCTAATACTATGCTAATTTAATCTGTTCTTCACTCCCCGACATGACCTTTCATGATTAAGTTCTATGGAGGAATTTTTGATGGATTGATTTATCCATGGTGGTGGGGACCAGCATCGGAATGCCTGTCATTTTCTGTTCTTTCAAACCACAGAGAGCAGACTGATGAAGTCAGGTGCCAGCACGCCAGCCTGGGGTGTGGGTGGTTTATGTGCATGGATGGGGGAGGAGAGAAATTAAAGACAATGCCATCTCTGACCACGGCTGTTTCAGGGAAGGCAATTCCCGAAAATCCAAGAGTGACAATCCCTCGCATCTCTTGTCCACTGTTGTCAGTCACATTAAGCTAAAGTCACAAACTGCTGATCTCCAAATATTTTGGGATGGGGTGAGTTTTTCAATGCAATCAAACACATAGCAGACCAAAATAGCTTGTTCCAACACCTCACCTCTTTCAAAGCCCATTCGAGGGGAGTAAAAGGGAGGAATTTAACAAATGCCTTTTTTCCTAAACAAATTGTAAGATTCTAACAGTGAGATTGACATGTTTGTAGGGATACACTGTCAATGTGAGCAGCAGGTGCAGTAAGTGTAGGCACACCAACTGCTCTGTAACAAAAGGAATGAAACCTATATTTAAGGTCACCTGCATTAAGCCTTACCTGTCTTCAAGGCTTTCCCTGTATCCATATGCACCTTGAATTAAAGAACTATCTGTCACTTCAGAGATTGACTGCTTAACGTTAACTCTCAGTAAAATAGTTTCACTAACTCGTAAAAATCCTCTCAATGTCTATACTATTATAGACATCCTCCCTACCCCACTTGAGTAAAGGGGTTTAGGGAATATAAAAACAGGAGGAGACCATTCCACCTCCTAAACCTCTTTTGCCATTAAGTTAGATCATGGCTGAATCTACTAACCTTGTTTCCATACTCTTTAATACCCTTGTCTAACTAAAATCTACCAGTTTCATTTCAGGGGTTTTCTATGGATCCCCAGAGTGAACAGTGTTTTAGAAGAGAAAATTCTAGCTTTCCACTATATTTTACTTGAAAATGTGTTTCTGACATAATCCCTTCATGGCCTTGTTCTTACTTTAAGGTTAATTCTGCCCCCTTTGTTCAACACTACCCCACAAGAGGAAATTGTTTCACTGTACCTTCCCTACCAGCTCTTTCAATCATCTTTAACACCTTAATGAGATCATCTCTTAATCTTCATAGGATCGATAGATACAAATTGCATTCTTGAAAAATGCTTTGAGTTTGGGCCTTCCATAAAGACATAACCCTTTTGTGACTTTTTTTTAGTCAGCTCAACGAGAAACTGTAAGTGCATTTTCATAAATGTTTCTTTTTGCCATGGCTGACTTAATTTAATGGTTGACCATTTCTTTGTGCACAGAGCATTAAACCTAGGTAAGGTGTGTGTGCCATCAGAGCAAGCTCCACATCTCTGCTCAGAATCATTGACAGTGAGAAAGATACCATCCATTTCTTTCCCTACTTCACAGCATTGTTATCATTTGTGCATTTTACAGTGAACGCTGCTCACTACCATGGCGTCTCCTTTGATTTTGCGTGGCAAGTATGCCATCTGTCAGTCTCAACGTAACCAGGACACTCTGTGGACGGCAGAACTGCTGCTGATTTAAGATTCTGAAATGCATTCGAGAGCAATCAGCTCAAACTCACTGGTGTTATTTTATGGATTGAGCCACAGTTACTGTGACCCAACATCATTAACATTGTGATTGAGGCAATGAGCATCATTTAAGGCATCGCCCAGTAAATGTACTAATCGATGATTAATTTTTTAAACCACTTGGCTTACCTTTTATATCCAAACCCTTAGCAAAGGATGTTTTAACTCAATATTTTAAAAGTAAGGGGCCTGAATTATCCATTAAGATAATGAATTATTGAAATGAAAGTATGCCTATTGTAAGGAATCTACTTTCAGTGTAAGAAGAACTTATTGTGCAATCATATTATTTCTTATAAAATGTTCATGGGTTAGCTTTTGTGAAATGGTTTTATAATCTTTAACAGTTACAAGGTCAGGTTCAGATTGCACATTTTTACACAGATTGAATTGTAATTTCTCTCCCTGAGAACTGTAGAAATTATCAAGAATGAATTGAAAATTGTTGCATTACCCCCACATTTTCGATTTTCCTGTGCATTAGTGTCAGCATTGAACCTAATGTTGTTTTTGCTGAAGGCCCCCTCCTAATATTTGCCTTGGTGTCTTTTGGGAGCTTGTCAGTTGCTGAAGCACTTTGGGATGGTTGTTCATGTTAAAGTGGCAATATGAACCAGTTGACAATTTAGCCCGGTAGTGACGGAGTGCTGTATTGTTGGAAGTGCTGTCTTTCTGATAAGATGATAAACTGACAATCAGTCCATCCTCTCAGCTGACAATAAAACATTCCATGGCTCTCTTTGAAGGATATTTATTCCTCAAACAGCATCACTAAAAATGATTACCTCACCATTATGTCATTTCTAACTGTGAGAGTTTGCTCTGTGCAACTTAGCTGTTGTGTTTATATCATAATGATAGTTGTATTTGAAAAAGAACTTAATTGGGTGTAAATTTGGATGTGCTGCGATGTTGAAAGGTGCTACATCAATGGCAATACTTCCTTCTGCCTATGAACCCTAGGCTGTTGATGATTAGCAGGAGGACATACTCAGATAGCTTCTTCTTGTTTTACATTTTAAATGGTTACAGAGCATAAAAAGGTGATTTGCCCTATTGCTGTTGATGAGTACCTTGGGTCACAATGAATGTTTGCAGAGAACCACTTCTTCTTCATGCCATGTGACAGAATATTGGCCAATAGCACCAACAACTTTTTCAGCCAGGCAATGGTGGGTGTCTGGAATTTGTCCCCAAGTTTGCAGCTGAGGCAAAAACCCTGAATTCATTTAAAGGAATCTGGATTTTTACCTGAAGAACTGTAATCTGCAAGGCTACAGACCTGGTGCTACAAAGTAGGACAAGAATAGCAGGCCAGTTCATTCAGTTAGTACAGAAGTGACGGGCTGAATGGCCTCTTTTTCTCTCTGTGTTCTATGGTTTCTATGGATAAAGCTACAACAAGAGGGGGAAGATGGTGGCACAGTTGAAATGTCACTGGACCAGTACAGTTACAATGTTTAAAAGATATTTGGATAAGTACATGAATAAGAAATGTTTGGAGGGATAAGGACCAAGTGCTGGCAGCTGGGACTAGTTTGGTTTGGGATTATAGTTAGCATGGACTGATTGGACCGAAGGGCCTGTCTCTGTGCTATATGACTCTATGACTAGTGGTACCATGAAACTATCAATGGTATAAACCCATCTGCTTCACTGATGTCCTTTAGGGATTGAAATCTGCTATCCTGATCTGGCCAATGTGGGACTCCAGGCAGTAATGTGGTTGACTCTAACTGTCCTCCAAAATGGCCGAGAAAGCCACTCACCTCTAGTGCAATCGAGGATGGTTCCAGGATTTTGACCTAGTAAAACTGAGGGAGTAGTAATATAGTTTCACGTAATGACACTGAGTGGTTGAAGGGGAACCTGCTGGTGTAGGTGTTGTGTGCATCTGCTAGCCCTTGTCCTTCCGGATGGTGAGGGTTTGGAAGGGGCTGGCAAAGGAGCCTTGTTGAGTACTGTAATGCATCTTATATATGATACACACTGTTGCTACTGTGCATCAGTGATGATAGAGAGGGAATATTTAAGGTGTTGAATGGAGTGCTCGTCGAGAGCTTTGTACTGGATGCTGTCGAGCTTCTTGAAGGTTCTTGCAGCTGTGCTGATCCAGGCAAGTGGGGAGTATTCCAGGACAGATGCCTGTTATGTGGCAAGAGTAAAGAAAACATGACAATCTTTTTCTAGTATTTTTCAGCATTCTATTTTGACAAAGCACATAACACAAGTCAACATTGCAGGACTGTGTTTTTTATTGATTGAATTATTTTGGTTTGAGTTGTATTCCAGGTGGGCTGAACTTGTTCAGTTACTCAGCTTCTTTGGCTACGAACTTACAAAGTAGGTGTTTTGATTCATTTAACAGGCTGCACTTGTGATTGTGTCTCTAAGTTAAAACTAAATTGGCTGAACTGTGACTCCAGCGCTATAGTGATTAACACAGGTCTTAATATTAATGATGGGAAATATAGATGCTTTTAAAAGTCGTTGTAACAAATTTTAGAGAGGATTTTCTTCCACCCATCCTAAATTTTAAGAGGATTTATGAGGTACATTTTCCGCATATTTATTGTAAATTTTTTTCTGTTTGCCCTCCAGAAAAGCTAATTTGTTCCATTACAAACATTACCGATTAAGTCTGGATACATGACCTGGAACAGGGTGCCCATCCCTGTTTAGGTCTTGAAATTTTTGCCCACATAGTTGAAGCATGAACCAATGACAGTACAGCGATGGCAGCAAGGTATCTGGCACCTTAGGGAACAACAGTCCCTTAGCTGATGTCTTTAATCAGTTAAGACTGAGAAACAGACAGGAAGGAGTTAGAAGGAGAGTGAAAGAGAATGGGTGAACTCAATGGCAAATTGGGTGTAAAATGAAAAACAAAGAGAGGGAAGGAAAGAGTGGATTAAGAAAGAGAAAGTAAAAAAGATAGAATTTTATTTTTAGTTAACAGCATGAAATTTTGTTCGAAGAACTTGTTTTGAAATGGATTCCTAATCACAGACCCTCACACCTACACTGTAAAGTTGAATATTCATGATATAAAAGTGCTGCACATATAGATTGTTGATGAAAGATTTAGGAAAACAGGTATTTATGTTCAGATATCAGTGAAATGGATGTGCCTACTTCTCACTGCAGGGTCTGTCCATGATTGCTGACTTCACTCCAAAACCATCACTTTGACCTATCCGTGTGATCGCTACCTTTAGCTCCCAACTTGCATTTGGCATTGTTTTGTGGACCCTCTTGGTAACCCTGACAGATCCCCAGGTGCTCACAGGCTCCAGTCTCAGACCCGCTATCCTGAAACAAACTCGTATTCTGAAGGAATGAGGCTCCACAATTGTAAATCGGTCACTGACAAAAGCAAGGTGAACAATGATTCTGCCTTTCAATGAGCAGTGCTGTTGATAGTCATGAAACTTAACTTGCTATGGTATGTTTAATGGATAGACAATATACAAATGCAGCAATGCCATGACACTTGGGGAGGTTGAAGGCAAGGTGAATTTCTGTTTTGCCAGGCTAGCATGGCAAGAGCATTAATGAATCAGCAACTTTGGCCAGTTTTGAAATCTCTCCCCTCACCACAGGTTTCCGCCTAGTTTGAGGGTAAATGATGACGAGTATCAGTTTGTGTATTTCTTCAGCAAAACCTGGGCCTATGTGTAATTGTGCTGACCTTGTGCAGTTGGCTGCTGTTTGACTGACGGGTGTACATGGATGCCACACATCAGCTGCCAGTCTGCTATGAGACTGTAGTGACAAACGCGTATCTCCTGGGAGCTGAGCCACAACCATTCCTTGCTATCAGACATGAAAGAAACAATTTCAGGTGCCAGAAAATGTAACTCTGATAAAAAAAAATTCAGATCTGCAGCGTCTGTGTGATTCGCCAGAGGCAAAAGCTTTGATAAAAAAAAAGTGTCTTTTTTTACCTTCACAATTAATCCATGATTATCTGCAGTAAACTGAAGCAGAGAACACTGACAGCTTTTTTTTTGCAGTGCGGGTTCTGCAGATGAAGTGACTTCTCATTCACAATCCATCTGCCTTTTCATTTCTGGGAAGGGCTGATTTTTAAACAAAATTTATCATAGATTTTCTTTTTTTAAAAATTATGCATCCCTTCCGTACAATCTCTTCGCAATGGACCCACTTCCCTGAGAAAGTGGGTGATGAACGCACACACAAAGGAACTGCTGGATTTTAGGTTGATTCGGGCAAGATTTAAACATGCTTCTGTTATCACAAGATGCATTGGTTCCCTGACCACAATCTCTGTCTAAAGTCAAGCAGGCAGAATGGGAGAGAAACCCCCTCTCTTGATGTAGAAAAAAAGGAGAATGAACTCAGGATGGTGTAACTGAATTGGCAGCGCAAAAGATTGACATGGGTTTATTCTTATGAGCAGTGCTCAATCAACTCTGGTCCCTCTGAACGGAGAGTAACGTCGGCGAATCATCTTGGGGGCCTTTGTGTGTGTGTGTGTGTGTGTGTGTGTGTGTGTGTGTGTGTGTGTGTGTGTGTGTGTGGTATCCATCTGTCAGCTGTCAGTGCCAGTGAGAGATATACAGAGCTGTCACTTCTTGTCAGCTCCTGTTTGTGAGGCCTTTTTTTTGTTGCAGCTGCTGTGTAACATACTGTCCTCTTACTGAAGGCCAACACAGAACTGAGTGAGAGAAAATACTGTCCCCAGATAAAGGGTACAAGGGGCGAGAGATGCTAGTTATTTTACTCACAGGGATCTCACATTTGAGGAGCAGGGGGCTTGCATTTCTCTAGGCACTGATGTGTGCATTACAGTTTTCTTTGGAGGGAATGACAAGGTATAGGTTGGACTCATCACTCTGAAAATTTGACAAAATGTACCAAACTCGAAAACTTGTTTGTAACAACGTCAGATATCAATCTTTGAGAAGCTGCTCACAAGCTACATAATTATGAAGAGCCTTGGCTCCTGATAATTGCTTTGCAGCTACCTTAAACAAGAAGAAAGCTGTCATTTCAGGTTCAAATGTCACTGAAAATATGCCCACATTGTCAAATTGTAGAAATATCTTGTTTTTTGTTTGGGGTGGTGGGTGTATGGGAATTTTACTTTTCTACTACTCATCAGTGACTTAAACATTTCTTTCATTTGCTGGACCTGCCTGGCTGATATTGTGTGCACATATGCTTTTAAAGGCAACCCTATCAATATAAATAATGGACCCTTTTTAATAAGCCTCACTGTGAGAATTTCTGAACATCAAACGGGCAATGCAGCTTAGAGGCAAAAGATGGGCATGTGTGATCTAGCTGGAAAAGAGACAAATGGTTGATGGGAGCAACTCCATCTAGGGATTGCTGACAAGAAAATAGCATTCAAAAGCTCAGGCATCTGTCGGGGTGGAGAATATTGGCACCTGTCACGCAGTTTCAGTCATGACTTTTAATAAATCTGCTTTCCCTTAGGTGAAATTGGAACTATGTGTAATATTAGCTGCAAGCATATCTTGTTTTCCCTTCAAAGCTTCTCCATGGACGTAAGGTGCCTAAAATGAATATCTGGAAGATAATATAGAGCAGGGTTCTATTTCATTGGTGCTGCGTCTGCATCGCTGGCCATTTGTGGGAGGGGAGGAGGGAATTGTGTATTTTTTTTTGTGATGTGTCTTCCTTAGTTTGGAAAAGAAACCTCAGATGATGCCAACATATTGCAGGGGAGAGAGAGAGAGAGAGCGAGCCCGTTGTTAGAGTAAATTTAGCCTGGGGAAGTATGAATGTCATAAAAAAACCTGGGTTGGAATTTGTTGGTGTCACTCAATAAATCAGTCAGAGTTTAATTACCAGGCATGTGATGGGGAGCAGTGACAGGCACCAAGTCTGTGGGATAGCATTCCTTCTGGGCCAGTCTGTATCGAACAAACAAAACACTGGGAAAAGAACGGAGGTGGGGGTAGGGGTCCAGGAGGTGAAAACCCGCTGTGAGATTTACATTTGTGAGATTTGTTGCCTCCTCCTTCAGTTGGTGTTTGCAATGTTTTCCTTGCCTTAAACTACGTCCTTCGTAAAAGGATGCAGAAAATTGATGCGATTTGCATAATTAGCCCTTTAGCATGGCCGGCTACATTACTGGCAATGGTCCCCTACCAGCACCCCCATCATCCCTCTCCGCCACTCTAGAGAAAATAAATCTTCTGTCAGCAAGATGACTGTAAGTCAGGTTTGATCATTTGATCATCTACAACCTCGATGGAGCAGATAGATGGCTCTCAGTTCAGCAACACTTCAATTTCAAACTTCTCATCTTTGTTTTCATAGCCCTCCATGGCCTCACCTATTCCCCTATCTCTATATTCATTTCCAGCGCCACATTCCTCTCTGCAGTTACCGATTCTAATGCCTTCCCAATCCCCAATTATAATCTTTCCAGCGTTAGAATCTGCCTTGACTCCTATGCTTTGAAAATCCCCTCCTAAACTGCTTCTTTCTTCCAGTCAGCACTTAAGACCTGTTTAGAGACAAAAAGAAACTGCAGATGCTGGAAACCTATCTGTTTCACCAAGGTTTTGGCCATCAGCCTTGATATCTCTTGAAGCTCAATGCCAAATGTCTTCTCTGGTTGTTTTCAACAGCGCAAACTTCTCTGTATTGCATAGACAACTAAATATATACACAGCATCCTCTATTCATACTGGTGTGATTTTTGTAAATGATTTGGATGAAGGAGTGGAAGGGTGGATTAGCAAGTTCGCGGACGATATGAAGGTGGGTCACGTTGTGGACAGTGCGGAGGACTGTGCTAGGTTACAGAGGGACATTGATAGAATGCAGAGCTGGGCTGAGAAGTGGCAGATGGAGTTTAACCCTGAAAAGTGTGAGGTGATTCATTTTGGAAGGACAAACTTGAAAGCAGAATACAGGGTTAACGGAAAGATTCTTGGCAGTGTGGAGGAGCAGAGGGATGTTGGGGTTCATGTTCACAGTTCACAGAGTTGTTAAGAAGCCGTTATGGTGTGTTAGCTTTCATTAATAGAGGGATTGAGTTCAAGAGTTGTGAAGTTATGCTCCAGCTATACAAAAGCCTGGTTCAGCCACATCTGGAGTATTGTGTCCAGTTCTGGTCACCTCATTACAGGAAAGATTTGGAAGCGTTGGAAAAGGTGCAGAGGAGATTTACCAGGATGTTGCCTGGAATGGAGGGAAGGTCTTACGAGGAAAGGTTGAGAGAGCCAGGGCTTTTCTCTTTAGAACAATGTTGGATGAGAGGTGACTTGATAGATGTGTACAAAATGATCAGAGGTATGGATAGAGTAGACAGCCAGAGACTTTTCCTAGGATGGAGGTAACTTTTACGAGGGGACATAGTTTTAAAGTGAAAGGAGGTAGATATTGGGGAGACGTCAGAGGTAGGTTCTTTACTCAGAGAGTGGTAGGGGCGTGGAATGCATTGCCAGAGAGGTTAGTGGAGTCGGCCTCATTAGGGGCATTTAAGCGGCTATTAGATAGGCATATGGATGATATAAGGTAGCAGTGGAGGTTAGATAGATCTTAGGTTTCAGGTAAAAGTTCGACACAACATCATGGGCCGTAGGTCCTGTACTGTGCTGTACTGTTCTATGTTCTATGTTCTACTTCACCATTATAATTTGAATCAGTATTGTTCTTCAAACTAGAATTAATGAGACAAAGTTTAGCAGCACTGTTTAATAAGAGACGGACAAGCAGGTTTGTCAACTCTCCGTCGTGAGCCTTGAATTTCCAGGAATCAGAGATTAATCTCCAGACACTACTATGACCAAATCAAGGAGAAATATTATAAAAATGGCACATTTTTATTTATGTTTTTCACTTTTTTCAACCATATTACTTTCTATGGTTCCTTTAACATAACGAAACATTCTATCATGCTGGTCTGCAGGAGATTTCAGATACAGGATTGCAGTAGGCTGTGAAGGAATTTAAAACAAGGATGTCAATCTTGGTGATGTTTGACCAGGAGCCAATATAGGTCAATGAACACGGTGGTGGGGAATTTTTTGGAGGGTTGGGGGATGCAGGGAGGTGCTTGCAATAAAGGAGAAATAGCACGTGGTGCCAATTAAGATACAGAGATCAGAGTTCTGGATTACGTCTAGTTTATGGAGGGTTCAACATTTTAATTTATAAAAATGCTGGAGATGGGATGAGAAAATGGTGCTTTATTTCAGTCAATACTATAATGTGTCGGCTTCCCTGTCACAGCGCAGAGGGCTGAGAGTAGACAGATCAGGCCCTGAATGGTAAAAATATAGCATTGGAACGGCCAGATGTTGAAACCTCTTGGAATGCATCCAATGCTCCTATTGGGAAGGTGGAGCAGAAAGGGACAAATAGAGATGAAATCTTTTGATATCAGCCAGCACTCCAGCTAGGCTAAAACGGTCAGCCATTCAACCTGTCACCTCCAGTAATGGTCAAGATTTTGGTTTCAAAACACTTGAAGAAAATACATTTTTCAGGCTGTAGGAAAATGACAGGGGAATGCAACAAGCTGAATTGCTTTTTATGAAGGCCAAGCATGGGCTGAATGGCCTCGTTCTTTGTTGTAACCATTTTTCGAAGAGATACTTCCAAACTAGTATAAACTTAAATGCATCACAGTTTCTTAAACTTTTTAAGAGCTTTTGGTTGCAGATCAAGACGCAGTGAGGTGGTAATGGACAAAATAGAGGAGCTTTTGGAGTGTCATACCACATGAATTGTCTACAATTTAAGAGATAACAGAAGATTTAATATCTTCAATACTACCTTTCTTTTTAAAGGGTCACCCTTTAAAGCTGTTAAGGCTTTTCTTTATTTTTGTTGTCTTGGAGGTTTATGTTCTAGGGAAAGAAGTTAAATGGTCAAGAGAGAGGGAGAGATGGGGGTAAATGGAAATCACCAGTGACCTTCTTCTGGAAGTCATGCCCCATTGTGCTGACCTCGGTCTTTGTAATACGATTGGTTCAGTGTTAAAGGTGATTTGTTGTCAATCATGTGTGACTTGGACGCTGCCCTTGGCTGTATGCTGGTTGCTTAGGGAAAGTGAGAACAGATGGAAATTGATTATTTTATTCCTTCTCAGGATGCGCTACATTATGTTAAAAGAAATAATAAAGCAAAGTACTAGTCGTAGGTCCTTGAAAAAGGTTACGGGTATTTTTCTCCCTGCTAAGTAATGTGTTTATGCAGTTTAGCATTCCTGTCAGCTGCTATTTTATTTTCAAAATAACTGCCTCATTGCAGGATGCAGGATGACTATGCTAAACTATCAGAAAACACTTTGGAGGTAGAGGTTGTTGGTGAACTGGGGGAAAGGGTTTTTTCCTGAGACTTTCAAGCTTGAACTAGAAACTGAAGGCTTCATACTTACCCAAAATTGGGCTGCAGATGTATGTACCTCCTGCCAGTGACCCACAACTGCTTCCTAGAGCAGAGCTTGGGCCCGATAGTGAGGGAGTAGATAGTGACCTCTACGAAGCCTTTTACGTTGACATTGCCATTCTGAACAGTTCTGGCTATGTTCTAGACTGACGAATGTGGGGTGGAGCTTTCTAGCAGGCAATAAGCCCCATTTTGTGTATGCAAAGGGTGCAAATCATTTTTCGAATGCAGGTCCTGGACACTCATAACAGATCCTCGACAGATATGGTGGTGCTGCCTTTCTGACACAGAATATGTGCCCATCACAGTTGTTTTTAGGATTTAGAGCAGTACCTAATGGTAAATCACTGTGTACTGTTCACTTTCCACTGGATGGTTAAGGAAGACTTATTAAACACGTTGGGAAATTTTCTGGGACACTTTGTCAAGGCTCGACATTTATTATTGGAAAAATCCAAGGTTAGGTCACATGGAATATGGGAGAACTAGCCATTTGGATACAGAACTGGCTTGAAGGTATGAGACAAAGGGTAGTGGTGGAGGATTGCTTTTCCAACTGGAGACCTGTGACCAGTGGTGTGCCACAAGGATCTGTGCTGGGTCCACAGCTTTTTTGTCATTTATACAAATGATTTGAATGTGAATATAGGAGGTATGGTTAGTAAGTTTGCAGATGACACCAAAATTGGAGGTGTAGTGGAAAGCCAAGGAAGTTACCTCAGAGTACAACAGGAGCTTGATAAAATGGGCCGATGGGCTGAAGAGTGGCAGATGGAGTTTAATTCAGATAAATGTGAGGTGCTGCATTTTGGAAAGGCAAATCTGGGCAGGACTTATACACTTAATGGTAAGGTACTGGGGATTGTTGCTGAACAAAGAGACCTTAGAGTGCAGGTTCATAGTTCCTTGCAAGTGGAGCCATGGGGAGACAGGAGAGTGAAGAAGGTGTTTGGTCTGCTTGCCTTTATTGGTCAGTGCATTGAGTATAGGAGTTGGGAAGTTATGTTGCAGCTGCACAGGGCATTGGTTAGGCCACTTTTGGAATATTGCATTCAATTCTGGTCTTCCTGCTATAAGAAGGATGTTGTGAAACTTGAGAGGATTCAGAAAAGATTTACGAGGAGGCTTCGAGCTGTAGGGAGAGGCTGAATAGGTTGGTGCTATTTTCCCTGGAGTGTCGGAGGCAGAGAGATGACCTTGTAGAAGTTTATAAAGTCATGAGGGGCATGGATAGGGTGACTAGCCAAGGTCTTTTCCCCACTGTGGGCGAGTCCAAAACTAGAGGGCATAGGTTTAAGATGAGAGGGGGAAAGATTTAAAAGGGACCTAATGGCAGTTACCAAGAGAAACGGAGATAACAAAGCATGGAGCTGGAGGAGCACAGCAGGCTAGGCAGCATCAGAGGAGCAGGAAAGTTGATGTTTCGGATTTCTTTCAGATTTCTGAAGAAGGGTCCCGACCCAAAATGTCAATTTTCCTGTTCCTCTGATGTTGCCTGGCCTGCTGTGCTCCTCCAGCTCCACACTGTGTTATCTCTGACTCCAGCATCGGCAGTTCCTACTATCACCAAGAGAAATAGATTGCTTGGTTATTGGCATTTTGGTAGGAGTATTCTTTTCCCTGTACAATGAATGGGAACAGGATACAAGGCCAAGTAGTGCAGCACCGTAACGTTCAATGGTTCGTTTCATCTGTGTATGATTTCGTTAGTTTGGTAACTGATCCTTGTAACTGTACTTCATTGCTTAAGCCTGTGGTTGGAGCTAAAGAGCAAAGAAATCTGAGAATGTTTCAGAAAGGATCTGGATTATGTGGAGATAAATCAGACATCTAAGATATACAGTAACCCAGTGAATAATTTTCTAAGAAGTGATGATGGAGAGAGAGTGACAGGAAGGTGAGGGTGACTGTTACTCCTGCATGAGTGCAGAACATCCCATCCTCCTCCAGGACTCCTTCTCCACCAAAACCTCTACTTCTGTTTCCAAGATCCTGTGAACTCTGTCCCTCAACTTCTGAACCATCTTGCGTCCTATTGTTGTGCGTCAGCCAGCCCCACCCCATACCCTGAGACTCGAAGACTTTGTGTTAAAGTCATTCTTAAAAGCAGTCATGTCTTATAAAGAAGACGAGATAACAAGGTGTGGAGCTGGATGAACGCAGCAGGCCAAGCAGCATCATAGGAGCAGGAAAGCTTGACGTTTTGGGCCTAGACCCTTTCTGATGAAGGGTCTACGCCCGAAACGTCAAGCTTTCCTGCTCCTATGATGCTGCTTGGCCTGCTGCGTTCATCCAGCTCCACACCTTGTTATCTCGGATTCTCCAGCATCTGCAGTACCTATTATGTCTTATAAAGAAAACATTCATTTAGCACCTCCTTTCACCTTTGTACCCAAATCACCCCTTTTTTTTAACTGTTTCCTTATTCTTATTGTAATGTAAAGACAAAAATACCTAAACATAGCGATAAACCAATTTTAATATTCAAAATATTACATCCTTAGTTGAAACTGTTTCTCAGATTAAACAGCTCATATTTCTTTAGTGTCTTCCCATCATATTATGCTCCAGGACACCTTGACAGGAGTGTTACCAAAGTCTGATACTGACCGACTGAAAGAGCTAATGGGATGGGTGTTAACAAACTTGGCCAAAGAGGTAAGTTTCAAGGGCTGCCTTGAAGGTGGTGAGTGAGATGGAGAGGGGGAGAGGTTTGGGAAAAAAGTATTCCAGAGCTAAGGGCCTCGGCAAACAAAGATATGGCCACAAATGGCCATCAGGGATGTGCAAGATGTACAAGATAGAGAAGATGCAACTCATTTTTTTCTTTGGAGATCAAAATGTGATCAGCCTAAATGCTATGGAATCTGTAGATGACACAATAAAATTGAACTCTGAAATGATTAGACCAATTCTGCATCCCTCCAACTCCATTAGATATCCAGTTCTGAGGTTCCCTCCTCATTGACACAATTGGCACATTGCAGTCAACATGCATTTGCTACAGCACTAGTTTCGGCAATTTGGAATTGAGCATATTTTTCCATGCAAACTGATTAACATAAGTAAATTCTCCCCTAAATCAGTGCAATTGAAAAGTGAAACCACTTGCACTGAGCCAAATGGGCTCCTCCTGGTGCTTGGGCATGGAAGTATAGAAGGTGAGGAAAATAATTTGTTTTATAGGTACATGTGAGTGAGGAGTACAGTCCTTTCTTTAGTCCATAGTCCTTTATCTTGGATCTTGGGAACTCCCCCCACCCCCACCCCCACCACCACCACTCTCCCTCGCTTCCAGCATTGAAAAAGTCATCAGAATAGGCAGAAAATGCATAGGCGCCACCTCAGGACTTTTTGTTATGATGTAGGATTCCTGCAGCAGCAGGGCAAGCATGAAGTTGAAATTCATTCCTGGTCACTGCATTTTAAATTCTTTCAGGACATGTGGGCTTCACTGGCTGGTCCTGTATTTATTGGTCATCCCTAACTGCCCTGGAGACAGTGCTAGTGTTTTGATTTGATGAACCACATCGTCCATGTAGTGTAGGTAGACCCACTGTACTGTTGGTGAGGGAGAACCAGTATTATAATGCCACAACAGTGTGTCAAACTGTGGCTTGACGGTCACCCGATGTATTCCCAAGTCACAATGATGTGTGACTTCAAGAGGAATGTGCAGGTGGTGGTGTTCCGATGGATGATGTGTCTGGGGAGACAGTGGCATGGAGGTAATATTACAGGACTGATAATCCAGGACCCTAAAATAATGCTCTGGAAGATGGGTTTGAATCCGATGATGGTGAAGTTTGAATTCAGTAAAAGAGATTGTGGAATTTAAAGCTAAGCTGATGACAAACATTTTTTTTAATTAAAAACCCATCTAATACATCATTGCCATTTAGAGAAGGAAATCTTTACCTGGTCTTGCCGACAAGTAACTCCAGACCCATGTCAATGTGGTTGACTTTTAACTACCCTCTGGCTAATTAGGGATAGCCAATAAATCCTGGCCTAGCCTGAGACGCCCACATTCAGTGATCTAATAAAAAATAATCTACTGCCCTCGTCCTTTTAGACGAATCTTGGTGAATTTCTGCAGCGTGTATCCTGTAGATAGTAAACATTGCTGCTACTGAGCATCAGGGTTGCTGGAAGAGAATCTTCGTGGATGTGGTGCCAATTAAGCAGGCTGCTTTGTACTGGATAGTGTCAAGCTTCAGGGCTTTTGTAGTACCGTGATAGTGTTCATACCTTGGAGCCAGGAGGCCTGGGTTCAAGTCTCACCTACACCAGCGATGCGTAATAACATTTTTTATTTAGAAAATATCTAAAAGTGTCATTGCAGTGTTGTCCTGGACTCCACAGTAGCAAAGGAGAAAAGAAACATGCAAAGAAGGGCAGAAAATTCAATTGGTCTCTTTGCGAAGTATCATTCTCCAACATCACCACAGCAGAAATAGACTAATGGGTCATTTGGTTGTTACCATTTGCAGAATGTAGCCAATAGCCAAATGATTGCCATCTTTGTCCATAAAAGGCTGACATCAACAGGATGCAAAGTCACATCCACTATGAAACTGATGTCCTAACTGTGAAACGCTGTTTTTTAGCCCTTTTAAAGTTGAATTTGATTCCCACAATGAAGAACCAATTGTCTTCTTAGTATAAAGATATGATGGTGGTTTCAGCAGTGCTGAATAAAGGGATTTCAAATGTTACCTTGTGGATGATATTAAGGTTACTGGTATTTGGTGTAAATCTTCTTAGTGCTTTTTCACAATCCCTCACAGGAGCAGTGGGCCCAGTGGGAGCATTTTTTGTAGCCAACGGAGAGGATTGTAGCTTCAAGTCCCGCTCCAGAGGCTTGAGCAATGTTTCTACCTTGGCAGTGCTGAGAACAAGTTGCAGATCAGAGGTGCTGCTTTTCACATGAGACATGAAATCTAGGCCTTGCCCACACTCTCAGTTGAGTATAACAAATCCCACCGCATTATTTTAAGGAAGAGCAGGAGAGTTTTTACCCAGTGTTTTGGGTCAATCCATATCGTTAGATGCAGATGATCTGGTCATTCATAAAACTGCTGTTTGTCGGAGCTTGGTGTGTGCAAATTATCTTCCTTGTATCCTAAATTACAACTGTTACTAAATAAGTACCTAATCAACTGAGAAAAAAAAACTTGCATTTAGATAGCGCTTTTCATGAGCACTAGACGTCCCAACGCAAATTACAACCAATGAAATACTTTTTAAGTCTTGTAAATGCTGAAATGTAAGAAAAGTACTACAGAATGTCCTATGGACGTAGAAAGCACTACAGAAAAGCAAATCTTTCTTTTTAAGAATACCTTTTTAAAAATGATGCAATTTCTTCACTCTCGCTGTTTACAAAGCGAAAACCTTCACAGAAATTCTACTGCTGGATATCATTGTTTGATGAAGGTAGCTTTGTGTTGTCATAGCATATTTCGTCCACTGTTTTAATGGAAGCATTAATCCAAGAGTATATTGTGCCTCCTGGCTAATGCTCATGTTTACTTTGTGGACAGGGAAGCGTCTTACAAACAGGGAGTAGCTTTTGGCTGGAGTTAAAAATACTAGTGATTCTTCTTCTTAGATACATTGGTACTGCCAATGCTTTCTGGGCATCTGATGGCTTGTGACAGAGTCTTTGGCAGTAGACGGGTGTGCATGAATGGGCATAGCAGAAGACGCATCCTTTGTCACTGTGACTGAACAGCTTACTCTGTGATCACTCAATATGTCACTGACTACTGGATGGATCTCTCTCTATACTGGAACAAATTAATCAGCACTGGACTCTTCCATTCTAAAAGGTGATTACTATGAGAACCATCCTGTGTTATTTATATTAACCCTTACAGCCCTGTAATTCTTAAATATCATTGACATTGTTGCCAGTCTGTCAGTTTGTACTTTCAAAATTATTTTGTTCAGTTTGAGACTATGATCTGAAAATGGAATTGTAATGCACCGTTAACAAGGCCGTTGCATCTGATACAAGCTGCTCACAAACTCACTGCTGCTTGCTCATTTAAATTATTTCTGTTTTCCACCAGCTAAGTGCACTGCTGAGTCTTTGCCATGGAGAAAACAAAATCCCTTTTCTCCTGTTGTATAAATTCTTGTGATTGTTTAAAATTTGGCATTCTTGCATTTGTCCTGATGAAACAGAATGACAAAAAGCTTCAGCAACAAGTCTCTCTTTTCAAAGATATTGGTTGATCTAATTTATAAAGTTTGTTTTGAATGTTGTTATGTGAGGCCGTTGCTGAATGGCTTATTAGGGTTGTAGCTCAAATACTAAGGACACAATGCCTGTCACAGTATGAAGGCTGCATGACAGCTGTCACACACCAACTACACTCTGGGACAGTGAAATGTCTTCTGCTAGTGCTTGATGTTGACACTTCCTAACTAGTTACAGGATAAGGCTTTACACGAGGCTTCTGCAGAGAACCATCTCCCAGTAGGTCTGGAAGCCATGTGATCTTACATCACTGATGATGTCGATTATTTCTGTTTACACATTGATACATAATTAACCATTTACTCTACAGGTATTGCCCACTATCACCCCAAACCAAGATCTCTGATTTCCTAAGCTAAAAACAGAAATTGCTGAAAATACACAGGACTTTTGGTAGCATTAGAACAGAGAGAAACAGAGCCAACAAAACTAATCCTGGCAAATGGTTGACAATTTGAAATATTAACTCTTTCTCTTTGCATAGATTCTGCCAGACCTATAGAGTATTTCCACCATTTCCTGTTTTTGTTTCAAATTGCCGGCATTGGTAATATTCTACTTTTGTAGAAGTGATATTTTCTGTGGTCAGTCTGTGTTCATCTCACGTACCTACACAGTTTTCAATTCCTTTCTCCTTCATTTACTGATCTTGCTTCCCATTATGGAGTCATAAAATCATAGAACTGTACAGCATGGAAGCTGACCCTTTGGCCCAACTTGTCCATGCCAACCAGATATCCTAAATTAATCTAGTCCCATTTGCCAGCATTTGGCTCATATTCCTCTAAACCCTTCCTATGCATATACCCATCCAGATGCCTTTTAAATGTTGTAATTGTACCGGCCACCACCACTTTCTCTGGCAGTTCATTCCATACATGTACCACTCTCTGCGTCAAAAGGTTGCCCTTTGGTCCCTTTTAAATCTTTCCCCTCTCAACTTACATTTATGCCCTCTAGTCTTAGTTTCACGCACACAAGGGAAAAGACCTTGGCTATTCACCCTATCCATGCCCCTCATGATTTTATAACTCTATAAGGTTACTCGTCAGCCTCCGATGCTCCAGGGAAAATAGCCCCAACCTATTCAGCCTCTCTCTACAGTGCAAACCCTCTAACCCTGGCAACATTCTTGTAAATCTTTTCTGAATCCTTTCAAGTTTCAAAACATCCTTCCTTTTGCAGGGAGACCAGAACTGCATGCAGTATTCCAAAAGTGGCCTAACCAATGATCTCCCAACTCCCGTACTCAACACTGACCAATAAATGCAAGCATACCAAAGCCTTCTTCACTATCCTGTCTACCTGGGACTCCATTTTCAAGATTTCAAGGCACCCCAAGCTCTTGTTGTTCAGCAACACATCCCAGGACTTATCATTAAGTGTTCTAATTTACCTCTCCAAAATGCAGCACCTCACATTTACATGATTTAAACTCCGTCAGCCAATCCTTGGCCCATTGGCCCATCTGATCAACATCCCAGTGTACTCTGAGGTAACCTTCTTTGCTGACCACTACACCTTTAATTTGGCATCATCTGAAAACTTACTAACTGTACCTTCTATCATCACATTCAAATCATTTATATAAATGACGAAAAGCAGTGGACCCAGCACCGATCCTTATGGCCCACTGCTGGACACAGGCCTCTAGTCTGAAATCAACCCTCCTCCCCCACCCTCTGTCTTCTACCTTTGAGCCAGTTCTGTATCCAAATGGCTACTTCTCCCTGTATTCTGTGTGATCTAACCTTTTGAACCAGGCTACCGTGTGGAACCTTGTCAAACGCCTTAGTGAAGTCCATATAGACAACATCCACTACTCTGTCCTCATCAATTCTTTCCGTACTTCTTCAATAAACTCAATCAAGTTAGTGAGACACAATTTCCCACGTACAAAGCCATGCTGGCTATCTCTAATCAGTCCTTGCCTTTCCAAATACATGTAAATCCTGTCCCTCAGGATTCCCTCCAACAACTTGCCCACCACTGATGTCACCCTCACCAGTCTATAGTTCCGTGGCATTTCCTTACCACCTTTCTTAAACAGTGGCACCACGTTAGCCAATCTCTAGTCTTCTGGAACCTCACCTGTGGCTGTGGATGATACAAATATCTCAGCAAGGGGCCCAGGAATCACTTCCCCAGCTTCCCACAGAGTTCTAAGGTACACCTGATCAGATTTATCCACCTTTATGTGTTTTAAGCCATCCAGCACCTCCTCCTCTGTAATATGGACATTTGTCAAGATGTCGCTATTTATTTCCCCAAGTTCTCTATCTTCCATTTTCTTCTCCACAGTAAACACTGATGCAAAATACTCATTTAGTATCTCCCGTGTCTCCTGTGGTTCCACACATTGGCGGCCTTGCTTATCTTTAAGGGGGCTATCTCATGTCTCGTTTTACCGTCCTGATTCCCCTCTTAAGTATACTGCTACTGCCTTTATAATCTTCTAGGGATTCACTTGATCCCTGCTTCTATACTTGGCATAAGCTTCCTTCTTTTTCTTGATCAAAATCTCAATTTCTCTAGTCATCCATCATTCCCTACACCTTCCAGCCCTGGCCTTCACTCTAACAGGAACATGCTGTCTCTGGACTCATCTCATTTTTGAAGGCTTCCCATTTTCCAGCCGTCCCTTTACCTGTGAGCATCCACCACCACCGCCCCCCCCCAGTCAACTTTTGAAAGTTCTTGCCTAATACCAAAAAAAATTAGCTTTCCTTCAACTTAGAACTCTAACTTTTAGATTCGGTCTATCCTTTCCCTTCACTATTTTAAAACTAATAGAATTATGGCCGCTAGCCCCAAAGTGCTCCCCTACTGATACCTCAGTCACCTGCCCTGCCTTATTTCCCAAGAGTAGGTCAAATTTTGCACCTTCTCTAGTAGGTGCATCCACATACTGAATCAGAAAGTTATCTCGTACATACTTAAGTTCCTCTCTATCCAAGCCCTTAATACTATGGCAGTCCCACTCTATGTTTGTTAAATCTGTTTTTGTTTTTGTTTTTAATATTTGTAACAGCCTATCACTCATTACAGGAAAGTGGGAATCATCCCAACTTGCTCTCAAAGAGTAGTGAGCTGCCTTCTTGAATCTTTGCAACCCAGCTGGTGGAGGTATACCTGCTGTGTGGATAGGGGGGAGAGTTCTAGGATTTTGACCCAGCGACAGTGAAGGAATGACAAGAGAGTTCCAGCTCAAGATGGTGTGAGAATTGAAAGGAAAGTTGCAGATGGTGTTCTTCTCATTCATCTGCAGTGCTTGTCCATCCAGGCGGTCAAGGTCATGGGTTTGGAAGGTTTTGCAGCCTTGGTGAGCTGCTGCAGTACATTTTATAGGTTGTACCCACTACTGCCACTATATGTTGGTGGTGAAGAGGGAGAATATTGAAGATCTTGGGTTAGGTACCAGTCAATTAGGCTGCTTTGTCTTGAATGAGAAGGAGCTTTCTGAATGTTTTGGAAGTAGCACTTATCCAATTACATCCACGCTCCTGACTTGTGCTTTGGAGGTGATGGAAAGATTTTTTTGATGTTGTCAGGTGAGTTACTCATCTCAGGATTCACAGCCTCTAAATTTTCTTGTAGTCACAGTGCTTATAAAATGTATAAGGCTGGTATGGTTCAGTTTCCTGTCAGAGGTGGTTGCTAGGATTTTGATGGTGGGGGAATTTAGTAAGGTTAATACCATTGAGCAGTTATGGGAAATCTTTACTCTTGTCGCAGATTGTCATTGTGTGGCACTTGTGTGTGGTGCAACTCAACAGCTTAGCCTGAGTGCAGTCTTTCTACATTCGAGCTCAGAGTGCATTTTAGTTTCAGGAGTTGCAAGTCATATTGAACACTCTGTAATTATCGGTGAACATTCCCCCTTCTTATGTTGTGACATGGTTAAGTTCCTTGATGAAGTACCTGATGATAGTTGGGCCTAGGATAGTACCATGAAACTCCTGCAGCAATGTGCTGAAGCTGAGATGACTGACCTCCAACAACCCTAATCAATAACAATATCCATGCATCAATATTCATGTCTGGAACATTTATACAAATCTTATTCCACGCTCGTTGATCCTGGAACTTCACAGACAGATCCAGATATTTGTTGGTGCCAATGACATGTCATTGTGCTAAGCTTAAATTTTTGACAAAACCAAAGTGTGTTGACCTTTGTCCGAATTTGAATGACATCTCAATTGTTTCTTTTCTTTCAGAAGTTAGCTCATCCATATACTCGTGAGGCCAAACTACTTCCTGACAAAGTGCCATTTATTCAGTTTCATGGAACACAGACTGTGGCTTGTATTTCGACTTCAGTGACTCTAAATTGACAACTGGTAGTTTGTTTGTTTTATCAAAGAAAGCATGTTTTGGACTTAATTAACGACATGTAAACATCTGGCGCTTCTGTTAAGGTTGCTCTCAGCTGTCCATGGATACTGATTTGTTTTTAACGTTTGGAGTCCCTGAAGACCTCTAAAGGTGTTAACCTTTGGTCCATTTTGTGCTTTGTCTGAGCTACCTTATGGTTGGAAGTAAGTAGAACAAGAGAGTCAATTGGCACAATCTATCGCTATGCCTTTATTTTGAAATGGTGCAATGTGCATATATTTATTTAGTAATTGCAAATATTCTGCGCTAACAATCCTATTCACCTGACCTCCTGCATAACTGAATGTAAAGCTACAGTTTAAACAGAATCGATTTGCTAATGTGGATGCAACTGAATGTAATCTTTTTTTCCCACATAGATTTACATTTCACAAACCAGAAACAGGCTATCTAATCCAAAACGTCTATTTCAATGTCTATGCTCCCAATGGGCCTTCATCTACCCTACATCACTTCACTATAAAGCGTGTCCTTTCATCCCTTTCTCCTTATGAACTTAGCTAAGTCCCCCTTAAATGTATCTATACTATTCTTCCAACTAGGCCCTGCGGTAGTACTTTGTACATTGTAACGGGCTCTGGGAAAAAGATATTCCTCTTAAATTTCTTATTGGATTTATTAGTTGCATTTATGGTCCCTATTTTGGAATTGCCACCTAAAATTAGATAGTACTTTAAACATGTCTTAAAAATAGATTTTTTGGGAATATTGGGTATTACATATTAAGTACAACAGCCTGAAATCATTTAATAGCAGAAACAAAATCTTCCATTACACCTTCTGATTGATTTAAAGAAACACCGTTCACTAGTTTAACACTGATTTCGATACACTAATTTGAATCTGACAAGAAAAGCTACTGACCAGTTTATTGCTGGTCTTCCAAAAACAAAATTAAATTCCACAATTTAACTTTACCTACTCTGTTAACTTGGAACAAACAGCTTCTGTAAACAAGTCAGTCAATCACTCAAAGTATTTATTTCCAATTTCATTGACTATGTAGTTTTTTTAACCTTCTTCCTCAACTGAGGATTCCCCAACATCATTGTTGACAGGGCCCTCAACTGGGTCCGACCCATCTCCCGCACTTCCGCCCTCACAGTTTCTCTTCCCTCCTGCAGCAGCGATAGGGGTCCCCTTGTCCTTAGCTACCATCCCACCAGCATCCACATCCAGAAGATCATCAGATGCCATTTCCGCCACCTTCAGCGAGATGCCACCACCAGACACATATTCCCCTCCCCTCCCTTGTCCGCCTTCCACAGGGACCGTTCCCTCAGGGACACCCTGCTCCACTCTTCCTTCACACCCAAAAATGCCACCCCACCCCACCCCCACCCCCCTTAAGCCCACGGCACCTTCCCATACAACCGGCGAAGGTGTAACACCTGCCCATTTACCTCCTCCCTCCCCAGTATCCAAGGGCCCAAACATACCTTCCAGGTGAAGCAACACTTCGCCTGCACTTCCCAATATTTAGTCTATTGCATTCACTGCTCACAATGTGGTCTCCTCTACACTGGGGAAACGAAGCTTAAATAAAGCGGGTGAATGCTTCGCAAAACATCTACGTTTGCTCGCAAAAAATACCCTGAGCTATCTGTTGCCTGCTACTTTTACACACCACCCTGTTCCCTGGCCAACATCTCTGTCTCATCTTTGTTCCAGTGAAGCTAAACACAAGCTGGAAGAACAGCACCTCATTTTCCACTTGGGGACCCTGCAGCCCATCGGACTCAATATCGAGTTCAATAATTTTGGGGCCTAAACTCTCCCATGACCTAGCCCCATACCCCTATCACGTAGCCTCCCATTACAGACTACCTATTGTTAGTCACTAACAGCCCCCATTAACAACAATTCATCCTCCTAGCTGGATTGTTATCGACTCCTTTGTCTATCCAGCTGCTGTTCTCTCTCTTTGGGCTCTATCCTATCATTTACTCCCTACCTCATTGCTTTCCCTATTTTCTGCATATAAACCGACATTTTCTCAGCTACCATCAGTCCTGAGGAAGGGTCACCGGACCTGAAACGTTAACTTCTTCACAGATGCTACCAGACCTGCTGGGCTTTTCCAGCAACTTCTGTTTTTGTTCCCAGTTTTTTCACTCACCCAACTAGGATGGAAAGATTGCAAGGCAACAGCTTGAGAAGTGAAATATTCGACTTACCAACTAAATTGTTCAAATCCTGTTTGCTTTATTTGTGAATATAGACCTTGAGTTAGTTTTGTATTTTTTGACGGACTTGGAGAGCACATCAACTCTATCTAGTGAGACATTAACTGTCCTGATCGGATCACTGTTCACCATTCATTTCGCAAACCTAGAAATGGGTCAAAATCGCCCACTTCCGTACCTGAAAAGTGCTGGTCTATCTCAAATTACTATTGAGAGGCACGATACCTCAAAACATTTGAACAGGTTAGGCAAGATTTTTCAGACTAGCACAAAATCTTTGTAAAAAATTAGAAGAATAAAAAAAATTAAAATTAAAAGAAGTTTGCTGAACACTCCTAAGTATACTGACAGCTATACTGACAAACAATTTAACATAATCAGTTCAGATTGTAACATGGCACATTTGTACTTACCAGAAGGGGCAGACGTACATATAGGGAGACTTCTTCTCCGTAAATGAAATGAATATATTCAAGCCCTTTATCTTTTCACTGAATTACCCAGGAGCTTGGGTAGACTGCAATTTCCCATGCTTTCTTCAAAGCACAGCTCGGCCAATCAGAGTTACCTAGCCAACCAATCAGCACCCTTCTTTTTCTATGGTATAAAGTATTATGATTAGTTGAAATTTGACATTCTTGCATTTGTCCAGATGAGTGCAAGGTTTAAGTTATAAAAATAGGCTGGGACTTTTTTCACTGGAGTATGGGAGGTTAAGAGGCGACCTTATGGACGTTTATAAAACAATGAGGGGTGTGGATAGAGTTAATGGTAGTTGTCTTTTCCCCAAGGATTGGGGCATTTTAGCACCAGAGACACATTTTTAATGGGAGAGGAGAGAGATGATAAAAGACTTGAGGGACAAGTTTTTTACACAGAGGGTAGTTCTTGTGTGAAATGAACTTCCAGAGGAAGTGGTGGATGCAGGTACAATTACAACATTTAAAAAAACATTTGGTTAAGTGCACAAGTAGAGAGAGTGCAGAAGAGATTCATGAGAATGGTTGCAAGGATGAGGAACTTCAGTTGTTAAGGTAGATTGAAGAAGTTACAGCTATTTTCCCTAGATAAGAGGAGGCGGAAGAAAAATCTGAAAGAGGTATTCATGACGGATTTGGACAGCATAGATAGGGAGAACTGGTTCCCACTTGTGAAAGGATCGAGCACAAGAGGACACAAATTTAAACCAGAAGAAAGAAAAGCGAAATGAGTAAAAGATTTTTCACGCAGTGAATGGTTGATGTTTGGAATGCATTGCCTCAGTGTGTGGTGGGGGCAGGTTTAATTAAGGCTTTCAGAAGGGAATTATACTATTATTTGAAAATGAAATGATGCATAGGATTACAGGGAGAAGACAGGAAAATTGCAGTAATTGAAATGTTCATTCAGAGAACTAGCACTGACATAATGGGCCTCATGACCTTCTTTTGCATTGTAATATTTCTGTAAATTGAGGGCACATCCAGGCTGACACTCCAGTGCAGTACTGAGGGAGGGCTGCACTGTCAGAGGCGCCAGTTTTCAGATTAAACCAAAGCTTTGTCTGTCCTTTCAGTTGGATGTAAAAGATCCCATGGCACTATTTCAAAGGAAAAACTGAGGAATTCTCCCCAGTTTTCAGACCAATATATATTCCCTCTGGCCACTGATGTTTGTGAGAACTTGTGGGAGCCAGACATATGGTAGTGACTGGTTCATCTATTTTTGTAACATTGGTCAAGGGATAAATATCAACCAGAACACCATGGAGATCTCCCCTGTGCTTCTCTGTCTAACCTTTCATCTGAAAGATGGCACCACTGGCAATGCAGCACTGCACCGGATTGTCAGTCTGGATTTGTGTGCACATTTAGTAGAAGTTACTAAGGTGTGCCACGGCAGTAACGTCATCAGACTAGTAATCTGGAACCCCAGTTTAATGCGTTGGGGAGATATGTTCAAATTCCGCCAATGACGAAATTTGAATTCAATTTTTAAAAAAATATGGAATTAAAAGCAAGTTTAAAGGCAGCTGTGAAACCACTATCCATTGACATGAAAACCCTTTGGTTCACTAATGTTTTGGGAAGGAAATCTGCCATTTTTACCTGGCCTGGCCTACATGTGATTCCAAAGACCCATAGTAATGTGGCTGACTCGTACCTGCCTTCTGAAATAGCCTAGCAACCCACTTACGTCAGAGATTAATTAGGACGGGCTGGCTGAATGATCTTCTTATCCCATGAATAAACAAAACAAAAAAAAATCCACAGATTCTTGTGGGAAAAGAAACTGCAGCTATGTTGGCATACTCATGTTCTGAACCTAATTATTAGGTTATTCCTATTAATCTTTAATTAGGAGAGAAAAAGAGAACCCCATATAGCAAAGAGAGAGTTAAATGTGAGTATCTTCCCAGGCTTTTACCTGGTTCTTCCAGTAATTATAATAGGAGACAAATAATTAGTCAAATGTAATGACTAGAAGCGTCACCAATGGTGTTGTTCAGATATATAATGGGCCAGGAACAGTGAATGTTTCCTTGTAATTAACGCATTATGCTGTAACTTCAAACCACTGGATACCAAATCATTCTCAGACAATGTTCTGCCACTGGAGGCTTCACTGAGGCAGAACATGTGACATTGCACTGGGCTCTGATGCATTGCGCACCAGGATTAAACAGCAACACCAGGTAAAGCAGACCCGGTGGCCAGGGCATCCATCAAGAGCACTTTGAAGAGCATTCAGCTGCTTGGCAAAGGGAAATTAACAGACAGCTTATCCCCACCCATCTTTCATTTTTAACTGCATAGTTTTTCTTTCTGGGGTGGAATTTTTTGATTGGTTCTTCATAAAAAAGGAATAAGCAGTGCTGCTCCCTTTTCATGAAACGTTTGCGAATTAGCTGACTTTTTTTTTTGCACAGCACTGGCTGCCAGCAATGTGGTTGTTAATGAACCCTTTTTACTCGTTAATAGGTAGTAACAGCAAAATGCAGCACAGGTAGCCATGTACTTCGAAGCTTCAGTTTGCCAACGAGTCCCTGGGGCAGCCTCATAGGTCTTGTAACAGCTAATTGGACCTGTTAGGGTCAGCAATTAGCTTGGAGCTATTCAGAACTGCCGACAGCTCCACCTTTATCTGCAAACCAGCTCCTTCCCAGCAAAACAATAAAGAGGGCAATCAAAATAGCAAAAATGCAGGACGTTCTGCTATTTTACTGAATTATTTGGTTCTGTGTTGATTTAGCTGTATTAATTTAAACTTATTTGTTCAACCCCCTACCTCCCCATCCTGTCTCCAGTCTCCATCTATGCCTGAGGTGATTAGAATTTTTTTGAGCCCTTTTAAATTTGAGAAACAACAGTGTGCCACGCTTAAAAAAAAATAGAAACGACTATACACTTTCTTTTCAATCATAATTTAAGCGTAAGAGCAGGTCAAAGTGTTGGTTTGAGCTAGACCAATGATAACTTGCATTTATATAGCACCTTTAATGTAGCAGGGCATGCTCAGGCATGGAGCATAGGAGTACATTTGAAGGCGTTAATAAGGCGGGGTTTCAAAGTGCGTAGTCAAAGAGGTAGTTGTTTAAAAAGTACCTTGAAAGAGGTGGAAAGGTTCATGGAACGAATTTCAGACCTTGGGGTGCAGGCCACAGAAGGAACTGGTGGTAAGTGTGGAGCAGCTGAAACTGGGGGTGGCACAAGAAGCAAGAATTGTAAGGATTCAGACATTTGAGCAGGGCTGGTGGCAATTATAGAGATGAGAAATAGGGCAAGGTAATGCAGGTCAGTAAGCAGAAGGGAGATGAGAGGGCATTCGGATACCATGCTCTACACAGCTCACTGATTGCACCAGTTTGCACGAGATGGGCAGTGAAAGGGGAAATGTTGAAATTGGCTCATTTACATTAGTTGCAAATAGAAGAATAAAAGTCTGTCATTACTGTTTTATATATTGTGTTCAATTACCAATTAATGGAGGAACTGTCAAGATCAAAACCAGGTCCGTAATAGTGAGACATTTATTGAGTATCTTCCTGTAAGGCCGAAGTCTAAAGAACTATAACAGGGGTATTATTGCAGTATTGTAAAATTAAATTTAAACATAAACTGTGCATTTGAAAAGCTGAATAATAAATGTGTTAAACTGCAAAAACAAAACCCCCAATTGGAAATGAAGCTGCAGTACGAATGATAAACATTTTGAAAAGAGAAAGGTCAAACAATTTCCAAATGATTCACACTCTGTCTATGGCTCACCTCTGAGTCAAACCTCTAAAGGCTCAAATCCCACTCCAAAAACCTAAACACATAGTGTAGGCTGACCACACAAGTGCTGCACAGTCGGAGGTGCTATCTTTTAAGTTGTGCTGTCAAACTAAGGCTTTGTCTGCTGTCCTGGTATCAAAGATCCCACAGCACTATTCTGGAAAAGAATAGTGAAATTATCCATTATTGTGTGCCAATGCATATCCCTCATCCAAGACCTACCAATCAATCATCTGGACATTATTGCCTTGTTGTTTCTGGGAGCACATTGTGCACAAATTGCCTGTCTTTTCTTTGTATAACAATAGTGACTACTTTTCAAAAGAAAAATTAATTAGCTATGAACCATTCTGTGTCGATCTGAGGTTGTGCATGGTGCTATATAAATGCAAGTCTTTTTATTGTTCTCAGTCGCCTCAACTCACGTACAATAATTTTGCAGAGAATAGGAAATATGTTCACAATAAGCTTCTACAAACAACATTATGGTAACCGGCAGGTCTGGTTTTGTGATATGCACTGGGTGAGAAATATTGACCAAGACACTGGTGGATAACTCTCCTGATTTTATTCAATATAGGACGAGGAAAGGCAGAGGCTAATGTGTCATCTGAAAGGTTGAACTTCCAACAGCACAGCACCCCCTCAGTATTTAACTGGAGTGCTCAGAAATCAGAGAGTGACTTGAACCTACGACCTTCTGGCATTAACCATTACTGAAACCAACTAAGCCATTGTTGAAATGCAGGGCATATCATACTAGCTATTGCAGTCAGCTGTGAAACAACAGCACTGACTGTTGATTTGGAACAAAGCTTTCCACATATATAGAATAATGGAATAGAATGAGCTTTTGGGACTCCTAGGTGTTTACAGCACAGAAAGAGACCAGTCTGCTCATCGTGTCTGTGCTGGTCAGCAAAGATCTGACTACACTAATCCCATTTCCTAACTTTTGGCTCATAGCCCTGAAGTCTAAGTAACATAAGAATGTGAATACCTAACTGCTGCTTAAATATTATCCACATTTCTGACTTAGCTACCTTTTCAGGCAGTGAGTTCTAGACTCCCACCATCATTGGCAATCAACCACCCTCTGAGTGAAAAGTATTTCTCCTCAACTCTCCGCTTAGCCATCTACCTCTTATTTTAAATCTATACTCCTCGCTATTGACCCCACTACTAATGGAAAAAAAGACCTTCCCATTCACCCTATATATGACCATCATAATTTTATACACTTCTGTCAGGGTCCATCACACAACAACCATTGCTATAAAGAAAACAACCATAGGCTATTCAATTTTTCCTCATTTCTCAGACCCTCTAGCCCATGCAACATTCTAGTAAATAACCTTTGCACTTTCTCTAGTGCAATCACGTCCTTTCTATATATGGTGACTAAAACTTCATTCAATACTCTGGTTGTGGCCTAACCAGCATTTTACACAGGTTCTGCACAATCTCTTTGCTCTTGTATTCTATAACTTTTCCTAATTAACACAATTATCACATACGCCTTGTTAACCACCTTATCCACCTGTCCTACTACTGTCAGGGATCTGTGGATATGTACATCAAAGTCCCACTGAGCTGCAGTGCTTTCCAACGTCCTTCCATTCATTATGTAATCCCTTGCTTTTCATTACCTCCAACATTTCCGGGTTGAATTCCATTTGCCACTGCTCCGCCCAGCTGACCAGTCCATTGATCCTTCTGCAGTTTACAGCTATCCTCCTCACTAGCAATTCTCTTGATCATACCTACTACCTTTACATCTAAATCATGAATGTACACCACAAAAAACAAAGGCCCCAACACTGAGCCCCGCAAAACCCAACTGGAAACAGACTTTCAGTAGCAGAAACTTTATCATCTCCCTGTGTTTCCTGCCTCTGAACCAATTTTGGATCCAATGTGCCACTCCTCCGGAATCGCATGGTTTCTTACTTTCTTGATCAGTCTGCCGTGAGAGTTCTTAACGAGAGCCTTGCTAAAGTCCATGTAGACCACATTAAATTAATTACCTCATCTATACGCGTGACTGCCTCCTCAAAAAAATCAATCGACTTTGTCAAACACTGCTTTCCTTTACCAAATCCATGCTGACCATCATTGTTTAATTCATATCTTTCTAAGTGCAGGTATATTCTTTCACTTAGAAATCTTTCTATTAATTTTTCCATCACTGAGGTTAGACCCGCTGGTCTGTAATTTCCTGGTCTTATCCTTCACCCCATTTTTATAATAATGCGACAAAGTTAGCAATCCTCTGGTGCCACATCTATGGGTCAGAGAGGATTTGAAAATTACTTCCAGAGCCTCTGGTGTTTACTTTCTTGCCGCCCTCAACAGCCTGGAACACGTCTCAACCAGGTCTGCAGATTTATTCATTTTTGAGGCTGCTAACCCCCCCTGGTATCTCCTTTATATTTGATTTCTTCCAAAATTTCGCAGTCCTCCACCCTGATGTTTATACCTGCATTGTTATTTTCTATTGTGGAGACTGATGCAAATAATTCAATGTGGATTGATTACGTTTATGTTCCTTAAGATCCTACTCTTGCCTTCATTATTTTCCTGATCTTTGTATATGTAAAAGCCACTTTGGCTTTCCTTTATTCTACCCACTCGCTGATGCTTTCTCGTTAACTCTTTTTGCTTTCCTTATTTCCTGTATAAGTTCTCTCCTGTACTTTTTATACTCCTGCCACGTCTCTAGCACATTGAGCCCTCGATATTTGTCATAAGCTACCCTTTCGTTTTTAATCCTAGCCTTTATGTCTAAGTCCCAGTCCCACCCTTTGCCTCTTTGGGAATGTATTTGCCCTGTGTTCTTGCTCCTTGACTGCCTCCACTGTTCTCACACAGTTTTAGCTGCAAGTAGGTTCTCTCAGTCCAGTTGGGCCAAAGCATAGCTTAGTAAAATTAATCTTTCCCCAGTTTAGAAATTTTATTTCCGGCTCATCTTTATCCTTCTCTATAACTAACCTACATCTGACTGAGTTACTGTCACTATCTCCAAAACTACTGGGGCTCATTTCCAAAAGCATTTCTACATACTAGCGAAAGTAGTTCGCCTGGAAGGAAGTTATGAATTTGTTCCCTCACAACCTTGCCCATCAAATCTATCCCAGTTAATATTTTGTGGTTAAAATTACTAATATTAATGCCTTATCATTCTCACATTTGTCTGAAATTTGATAACATATTTAATCCTCTCTGTCTCCCTGACTGCTTGGGGACCAATAGTACACTCAACAGCATGTTTGTTCATGAGATAAAAGGTACTGCAGATGCTGGAGAATCCGAGATAACAAGCATGGGGCTGGATGAACACAGCAGGTCAAGCAGCATCATAGGAGCAGGAAAACTTGACGTTTCGGGCCTAGACCCTTCATCAGTTTGTTCATTTTGTGTTTTTTACTTCTACCCATTTGACCTCATTTGATGAATCTTCCAATGTATCATCCCTACTCACTGCTATAATTGATTCCTTGACCAATTTTGTGACGCTTCTCCCTTTCTATCCCCTCTCTATCTCATCAGAACACCCTCTGATATGCATCCTGAGGACCTTGATGTCAGAGAGGGCCCACTGTTGTTTGGTTAAGTATCTGAGTGACACATTATGCGATAGACCTTCACAAAAAGAGCCAAGTCTTAGACCTTGTTGGCATCTAGCCGGAGACTCCTGCCACCTCTGTTAAATTTAGTCCTTCTAGCCAGGTTTCTGGTAGGTGCTTCAACAACGGTCCCTCGGGGGAAATGTATAGAATCACTAACACAGCCAATTCTGCATTTCCACATTATTCTGCACATGAGTGGACTCCAAAAGCTGTTGTCAGTTTCAATAGAGCAATGACAGCAAACACGGACAGTTCTGAAGTAAGTACCTTCACAAAAATCTGGGCCAGTAGCGGAATAATGAGAAACATGATATGATTCTTGCTTTTCCAGGTTTGAATATTCAAAAACTCGAACTCTTTCATCCTCAGGTATTTGGGACAATGTATTTCAATCCACATGTTCTTTCAAATTATGCAACATAAGAGGAATGCAAAAGAACTGTTACATATAACATGTTGGAACTGAACCTTGTCATTACCAGGTGATTACCTAGGGAGGTTGGCAATGTCATTGCTCACTGATTAAAATGGACGAAGGAAATCACTATTGACGGCCAAGCCTCCTGTTGTCTAGGACCTAAACTCTGGAGTTCTCTTGCTGAACCGCTCTGCTTTCGCACCTCTTCTGTCCTTAATGACATTCCTTCAACACCGCTTTGATCAAAGGATTTGGTCACCGTCCTAAAATCTCCTTAGGTGATGAGTTTTAAAATTAAAATTTCCATGAAGCACCGAGCCACAAAGAGACATTCTGGCATGGTTAAAAAGGTTGGCTTTTAAGAGGCATCTTAAAGGAAGAGAGAAGGATAGAGAGGCAGAGAGGTTTGAAGTGGGAATTCCAATGCTTAGCTTCCAAGGCTGAAGGAATGGCAGGCAAAGAAAATTGAATTTACATGAGAGGTCAGACCTGAACAGTACCGATACCTTTAAAGGTTGTGAGACTGTAAGAGATTACAGCGATTTGGGGGTGGCGGGGCGTGGGGAGGAGGTGTTGTGCAAAGCCATGAAAGTGACTTTTGAAACATTTGAGAAAGGGACTTCTTGCAAGTTTGATTATGGCCACTGCACTGTGGATTAGATCCAGATGAGATGAAGTTTTTAAATGGGCCAAAGTATGAGGGTGTCTAGAAGAGCATTGAAATATTTGGGTCTTGAGGTAACATGTTACTAAGGACAAGAATGTACAGTTGCAATATTAAATCAGCAGGGACATAACTTTTATATGACAATAAATATCACATGGCAACAATTTGGAAAGAACTGCAGAATTACAATACAATTGATATTAGTAGCTACCTCCTGACTTTATCACCTTTCAGCACTGATTTTTAAAACACTAAATGACAGAAAGATGAGTCCTTGCAAATGAGAGAAAGCTTTCAGTACTGAGAGGGTTAATCCCTCCAGCAGATGCAATTGAAAGCGAAGATAGTTCTCCAATACAATATGCACGTCTAACAGACAGAGAAGCAAACAAAAATAAGCTAATACAGCATTTTAGTGTTTCGTTTGTCTTTTCATGCTATCAATTTACGAAATACATTCAGTTTATGTATATTTCAGACAATGATTGGGACATTATTAATGCATACTGGAATGCATTTTTGGAAATTGATGAGTTAATTCTACTTTAATTCTTGTATTAAATTGTGCAGGACCTTTTCAGTAGGCTGCAATAGGTTTGAAGGTGTCTTTCTGTCATGTATTTTTACAGACAGGTTTTAGTCTTCTTCCACAGCAGGGTTGCAAGAGATGGCACTGTAGTAAATAGACATGTAAAGTGAATACATAAATGTCTGTGGAATAATGAACAAGCTCCTGCTTTTTCACAGTGGCCTACCATCGGAAACCTTATGATTGCTAAGGCAATCATTTCACAATATTCACACCGTTATGAAACCAATCTGTGTTACGACTTGCTAAATGTGCTGTAGCCTACCTTATAAAATGGCTTTTTATTCAAGCTATGAAGTGACTGCATGCTTTTTTTTCATTCCCCGATGCCTACCCAAGTTGATCATCAACATTGGTTGGAGGCAAATGTGCATCAAACCCATTCTGCGATATATAATTTGCGTGATGCGCTCCAAATTCGGTTTGCAAGTGTTGCAGACTCTCATTTTCTCCATCTGCCTTCCGTACAAACATGGTAGGCATTCTCACAGCAAATGCTGTTAGATCCTCTGACTGCCTTTGAATCAGAAAAAAAAAACCTTGAACTTTGTGACAAGGATGGAATTAGCAATATTGAACATGCGGCAGTGCAGTGGTTGCTATTGAGAAGAGACAGGTCTTTCAATCAGCCTGTCTGCCTGTCCCCAATTACAAGCTGCTAGACAACCGGATTATCATTTTAGATTGTTTAAATTACTTCTGTAGAACATGTTGTACACTTTGGCATGATGCATATTTCCACTGGGGGAGGAAAAATAATGCCACTTAGCGTCATGCGGTAGAGATGAAATGTTGCTATTCTGTTCAATTGCTTCCTCCTTCTCATGAGTGTTCCTTACCACAATATTATTCTTCACCTCATTGATGACCTCCACTTTCCTGAGGTTGGTCATAATGCTGAGCAAAGACCAGGTAACATTTTTTTCAGTTGATGGAGTCTCAGAAATCGGAGTGACTTAACTTGGCACATTTTCACCCAGCAGATATTTATTAAGCATCAGCAGAGACCTGAAAGCTGATTATCTATCCAGCTGCTGCTGCAGCATTTTGTAATATGGGAGCTCTTGTTGAAGGGGGTGTTTTGTTGCAGCATCACTGAGCTTTAAATGCAACATGTTTATACCATTAACTGTCTATTTACAAAATAATCAAAGCTAAGAAAACTTCACAGTGAGAACAAACTTGCATTTGTATACTGTGCACTTCTCATCCTCAATGAGCAGATTAGATATCTTTCATAAACACAAAGAACTATGATGCTGGAAGACTGAAATAGTGACCCTTTGTCAGAACAAGCAATAGCTGGGAAAAGATGGTATTAATGCTGATGACAGGCTGGAGGAGGAGTGAATACAGTAAATGGAGATGGAGCCCAGACATAGAAAAAAGGGAATAGGTAAATAAACAGATAGCGGGTGATAAGCCCAGAGTTGGATAAATACTAAGGGTGCTGACGAGAGTGTGAATAGTTGAAAATAGTTTGGCTGTGCAGGGATCAACCATACAACACAGGACCTAGGGTATGGGGGGAGGGTAACTAACACAGAGGACAGTGATTGACAAGAAAGTTAAGGTTATGGGGTGCAGACAGGCAGTGAGGAGCAGACTCAAACAGCAGAATGGACTTCATTTGCTCCCGATTCTTGTGCTTTGGCACCCCAAGATGCCTGGTATCTTATGACTTTCATGCAGTCATGTAGCTTGGTTGTCATTTGCTACAATCAGTTCGATGAAACGTCCCCACAAATGACATACAAAGTAAATGATCGGTCAGTCTAACTAAAAGCATAGAACTGTGGATGCCTGGAAACCTGAAATAAAAACAGCAAAGCTCCGGAGAAGCTCAGCAGGTCAGGCAACATCTGTAAAGAGCAAAACAGAGTTAATGTTTCATGCCCAATAACTCTTCAATGGAACTGATCAATCAGTCTGTTCTGGCACAATTGGTTGAGAAATGGGCCAGGAAAACATTTTTGCAGTTTGTCCGTTGGTGGATTTATTTGTCCCATCTCTACGAGCAGAAGGGGTCTCAGTTTAACATCTCGTGCAAAAGACAGCATCTCTGACTGACTGCAATCCTTGAAAATGTGCAGATGTTCTGGAATATGGCTTGAATCTATAACCTCTGACTTGGGAAACAATGAGGTGACAATGTGACTTATGCCTGAATTTGCAAGAGGCTATCATTTTCTTTCTCCTGAGTTTTTGATCAAAATGAATTGCTCTTTACTTTCTTTGCCATATCTAAATTTTGTTACCTAGTCAGGCATCAGTTGTGGCTCAATGGGCAGCACTTGTGACTCTGCAATCAGGAGGTTGGAGGTTCAGGAGACTTGAGCATTAACATGTAGGCTGGCATTCACAGTGCAGTGCTGAGGGAGAGGAGCCCTGTCAGAGCTGCTGTCTTTCAAATAATATGTTAAACCAAATACCTGTCCGTCTTCTTGATTGGTTGTCAATTTCGTGTCACTATCTGAAAAGCAAAGGAATTGTCCTTGATGTCGTGGCCAATGTTAATCCATCAATTAACATTACTAAAAAACATTAACTGGTGAACTGGCTATTCTCCTGGAATATCAGTTTATAAAATCATGAGGGGCATGGAGAGGGTGAATAACCAAAGTATTTCTTTTTCTCAGGGTATAGGAGTCCAAACCTAGAGGGCGTAGATTTAAGGTGAGAGGGGGAAAGATTTAAAAGGGACCTAAGGGGCAAATTTTCATGCAGAGGGTGGTGCATGTATGGGATGAGCTGCCAGAAGAGGTGGTGGAGGCTGGCACAGTTATAACATTTAAAAGGCATTTGAATGGGTATATGGATAAGAAGGGTTTAGAGGGATATGAGTCAAATGCTGGCAAACGGGACTAGATTAATTTAAGTTATCTGGTTGGCACGGATGAGTTGGACTGAAGGGTCTGTTTCTGTGCTGTACATCTCTATGTCTCTATCACATCTGCAGTTCTTTGTTTTATTTATCACATTTCTGTTTGTCAGAATATGTTGTCACATTGATTCCTGTTCTCCTTACATTTACAATGGTGACAACATTTCATAAACGTCTTCTGTGCAATAGGGCTTTGGCATGTCCTAGAGATGTGAATGGCACTGTATAAATGCAATTTCTTTTCTTTAGTTTATTTCAGGCCATTTTCTATTGTAATTCAGTCAATTAGTGAACAATAATAACAATAGATTGAATTTATATAGGACTTCAATGTAGTGAAACATCTCAAACCCTCCCACAAGAGCTTTATAAAATTTAACATGCAAGGAGATATTAGGTTAGATGATAAGAAGCTGCGTCCAAAAAGTTGGTTTTAAAGACTGTCTTAAAGGAGGAGAATGTGTTAGAGAGAAAGAGAGCGAGAGAGAGAGAGAAAAGGTCAAGTAGGAGATGTGAGAGTTTAGTGCTTCAGCTCCTGAATTCTGACAGTGGTGGAGTGTTTAAAATCAGGGTTGCTCAAGAGGCTGGAATTGGAGAAGTCTGAAGAACTTTTGAGGATTGTAGGACTGGATATATAGCTGGTTACGTAGACAGGAAGTGGTGAAATTTTGGATTTGAAAGCAGTGATTAAATTTTTAAAAATCAAGATGTTGCTTAACCAGAAGTTAATGTTGGAGAGTGAATGGTTGACCAGGAGTTTGCGTGAGGTAGGAGATAGGAGCAGGGTTTTATATAAGCTTAAGTTCATGGAGAGAGGTAGGTGGGAGAACTGGTCAGGAATAACATTGAGAACAGTTTTGGGGAGCTTTTTATAAAAACTATTTCTCTCATTGAAACAGAGCAGAATGTGAACTTCTGTGTATCTATCTTGCCTACAAATGCTTTTTTCAGCTCTGTTCAAATAACTTTGGAATTTTCATCAAACTTGTTCAGCAATTCAGGTTTGTAACTTTTTTGATTTTTAAGTTGTCCATGAAGATGGCATCTTTGAAGATGCTGCTTTTTTAACATGTGCTGTACTCATTATTATAGTTTGGGACTTCGACGGCATTCCTGACTGGCGTGCCTCTGACCACCTTCTGTAAACTTGAGCGCAGGCAAAATCATGCTGTCCATGCTCTAGCTCACACCAAGTCTCATCCACTCCTGTGTACACTGATCTGAATTTATAGTTGTGAAATAAGCCATTTCATCCAACAAGTCAATGCTAATGTGAACGGCAGCTCCTATCTCACTCCAGCTAAGCTTGTCCATGCAGCCTACTGTTGTTTCTTCCCCCCCTGTCCAATCTATCATTTATTTTCCACTTAAGGGCCAGCATGATGGCTGAATAGTTAGCACTTGTTGCCTAACAGCACCAGGGACCTGATTCCAGCCTTGGATAACTGTCTGTTTAGAGTTTCTACACTCTCCCACATCTTTGTTCTGGTTTCTCCCGCAGACCAAATAGGTGCAGGTTAAGTGGATTGGCCATGGTAAATTGCCCTGTCGGGTCCAGGGTTGTGCAAGCTAGGTGGGTTAACCATGGGAAATGCAGAGTTATAAGGATAGGGTTAGGTGGGTGGAATGCTGTACAGAGGGTTGGTGCAGACTCAATTGGCGGAGTGGTCTCTTTCTGCACTTTAAGGATTCGATGATTCTAAATGTATAGAATCGTAGGATATGCATATAATAGGATAACTTACATTAAATGAATATAGCACAAAATTTTGGGCAACTAAAGTCGCTTGATGAGCTTACCGAAACTACACACTGAAAATAGTATTTGAGCACAGCTCTATTTTAGTCCCAATAAAAACATGGGCTGGAATTTTCCCAGCTGCTGAATGATATTGGCCAATGATGAGAAAGTTGAGAAAATGAGGTGAGATGTCCAGCGAAGACCTCCTTGATGATGAGTCCAAACATCCCCTTTTTCAATCACATTTGGCTGGTGAGACAAGATTCTTGCCAGTGAGAGGCCTATTTGCTTGAGTTAGTGCTTATTATCACCCTCATTATTACCTAAATCTCACTTCATTTGTACACTGGTTAGAAACTGGGTGCTGGAACTCCTGGCATGAAAGTCAGAGTGTTTACCTGCCTACTCCAGCTCCCTAACCATTCCTTCATCTAAGATGTGTGAAACAACATCTCTGAGTAGACTTCATGGGCACAGACTTTGATGTCCAACATGTTCAGCTTCAGCACATTATCTTGGCATATGGCAGGTGGTTCCCGCAGATTGGAAAACAGCCAACATGATGCCACTGTTTAAAAAAACGAAGTAGACAAAAAGCAGGTAACCATAGGCCAGTTAGCTTAACTTCGGTAGTGGGGAAAGTGCTTGAATCTATCATTAAGGAAGAAATAGCAAGACATCTGGATATAAAGTGCCCCATTGGGAATACCCAACATGGGTTCATGAAGGGTAGGTCATATTTAACGAATTTGGTGGAATTCTTTGAGGACATTACTTACATGGTGCACAATGGGGAACCTGTGGATATCCAGAAGGCATTTGACACCAAAGGCTGCTATATAAGATAAAGTTCCATGGTATTACAGGTAATGTATTGGCATGGATAGAGGATTGGTTGACCAGTAGAAAGCAAAGAGTCGGGGTGAATGGGTGTTTTTCTGGTTGGCGGTCAGTGGCTAGTGGTGTGCCTCAGGGATCAGTGTTGGGACCAGCAATTGTTTACAATTTACATAGATGATTTGGAGTTGGGCACTAAGTGTGGTGTGTCAAAATTTGCAGATGAAACTAAGATGACTGGTAGAGCAAAGTGTGCAGAAGACACTGAAAGACTGCAGAGGGATATAGATAGTCTAAGTGAGTGGGCAAAGATCTGGCAGATGGAGTACAATGTTGATAAGTGTGAGGTCATCCATTTTGGTAGGAATAACAGGAAAATGGACTATGTTTTAAATGGTAAAAAATTGCAGCACGCTGCTGTGCAGAGGGACTTGGGTGTCCTTGTGCATGAATCGCTAAAAGTAGGATTGCAGGTGCAGCAGGTAATTAAAAAGGCAAATGGAATTTTGTCTGTCATTGCTAGAGGGATGGAGTTTAAAAACAGGGAGGCTATGCTGCAGCTGTATAGAGTCCTGGTGAGGCCACACCTGGAGTACTGTGTGCAGTTTTGGTCTCCTTACTTGAGAAGAAATATAGTAGCACTGGAGGGGGTGCAGAGGAGATTCACTCGGTTGATTCCAGAGTTGAGAGGGTTGGATTATGGGGAGAGACTGAGTATACTGGGATTATACTCATTGGAATTCAGAAGAATGAGGAGAGATCTGACAGAAACATATAAGATTATGAAGGGAGTAGATAAGGTGGAGGCAGGGAGGTTGCTTCCGCTAGCAGGTGAAACTAAGACTAGAGGGCATCGCCTCAAAATAAAGGGAAACAGATGTAGGACTGAGGTCAGGAGGAACTTCTTCACCCAAAGGGTTAAGAATCTGTGGAGTTCTCTGCCCAGTGAAGCGGTTGAAGCTACCTTGCTGAATGTTTTTAAGGCAAGGCTAGATAAATTTTTGAACAGTAAAGGAATTAAGGGTTACGGTGAGCGGGCGGGTAAGTGGAGCTGAGTCTCAAAAAGCTTAGCCATGATCTTATTAAATGGTGGGGCAGGCTCGAGGGGCCAGATGGCCTACTCCTGCTCCTAGTTCTTATGTTCTTATGTCTCCAATTCAATTACAGTGTGCTTCTGCAATGCCATGCTGCATTTTGGAGCCTACTAACACTTTTTATCGCAAGGGCATGTTATGTGCAGGTACAGGCACTGATCACATGGATTGGACCAGGGTGCATCTTAGGGATCCTTGCTTGCTGTCTTAGTGCTCACTCACTTTGTGTCTACTTCGACATTTACAGCATTCCTGCCTTGCGTTCCCTCGTCTTGCCTTTTTGTGGTTTTCTCCCTCAGCTGGCGCTTAATGGCTCACAGGACTGTTCTTGCCTTGTCTTTTAGCACAGACACGAAACCAGACAGATTGTCATACTTGCCAGCAGTTTTCAGTCAAGGAGACGGATGTGTTTTTGTAAGCACTCTGCCACTTCAGTCTCACACTTGTAAAATATGCCAGCTGTGTATGCGCCAAGTACACTGGGTGCGTACCAAATTCAACCAAATGACAATGTCTCAAAGTCTAATGGAAGTAGTCTTTTGTCAAATGAAGCCTTCGGACATGGGATCCCAGCACAGTAAGTCAAGGGTGTCATCTCATATTAGTTCAGGGGCTTCGACATGGTCAGTCTGCCACTCAGGCATTCATAGTCAGGATCTTCTCCTTGTGAGAAGGTGAATGTTGCGCACTCCACTGCCCATCTTGTCTCTTCCTGCCTTTGTATAGGCCATTTTTCTCTTGGAATGAGAGAAAGGAAGAGACAGAGTGAGTTGAAATGGGCCGCACAGCTGTTACTGCAGGTGGGGGTAAGATGGTGAGGAATCCTGAATGAGCGAGTGAATAGGCAGCACAGACCACATGCAAGGATGGTAGTTTGGAGGGAAAGGGGGCGTGAAGATGACCGAAGGAAGATATTATATGCGTGAGTATGGTAGCGAATGCGCCTTGGTGAGAGGTGGATGTAGTTGCTCAGCTAAGGTAAGTGTGATGGAGCAGAGAGACCACAGTGGCGCTCATGGAGGCAGAGTGGAGAAGGTCATTGACCTTCTTGTGGAATGGCCTCACATTCCTCCTGATGGTTGAGACCACTGACCCTGATGGCAACTTCAGACCAGGCTGGCAGGGTCTGGTGTTGTGACCCCCTCTACTGGTTCTGACTGAAGAGGCTGCGCCTCCTCTACTCCTCTCCATCCACCAAGACATCAGAATCCTTGACTGCAAAATTGGGGCATCAATTTCCCCTTATCTCCCATGGGTGAGGCAAATGCCACAAACTTTGCAGGGCAGCTCCAGATTGACAGTGCTTGATTGGGTGCGCAGAGATCTTTTAAACATGGCCCCAGTGCCAGGTATTCTGAGATATACTGACAATAGCGACTACTAATGGCAGGTGAGAAACTAGGCTAGCTTTTGACAAACAATAGTGAATTAGTACCCTTGTTAATGAGGCAAGCTTGGGAAGATAGTGCAAGAAAACCCACAAGGCCTCACGGAGAGAAACCCTTCATAAAACTCAATGAAAATGAAAGTCCATTTCTGGTTAGATTAAGCCCAGAGTAACTCATTTGTTCTCCTGCCTCATCAACAATGAAAGACCCTTCAATTTAGAATTAATTTGCCTACTTTCACCTAATGGTGGTTTACTAACTATTTAAATGATGTCCAGTGACTCCTTTGTTAACTGTTGTTATGGTGGAGAATGAGGCACAGAGTAGGGAGAATGAGTGAAAAAATGTAGACTATTATGGCTATTACTCAAGTTTCAGCTAGGAAAAATCAGTACTTGGCCCCAAACTCCGCAAACCCATAGAGGCTTTTCATTAAATGCTGACTCCTTAAGTGTGTTGTTAGTATATTGTGGCCGGTTATTTAATGGAACTTTATTAGGTGGCAGGTATTACATTTGGAGCAAGAAAAATGTGGAAGACAAGTAATGGCTTGTAACAGGATATTTTGGAGGTGAAACTAAAGTCTAATTCTATTAATATGAGAAGGGTTCTCTTGTTGAAATCTTTAGGTTGCGCACTTGAATTTCAGTAGTTCTAGCCCCATGAACCTAAATCTGTCAACACTCCTTTATATCCCCAAGTGGTATGGCGTTTACTCCATAGTCAGCCTGTTAACAAACATCTGCTGTTGGCACAAAACACCAGGGATTTTTGCTCTTTTGATTTTCATTTTTTTCACAGCTCTACATATTTCTTAATTAAAAGCAAACTTAAGATGTAAACCAAAGTGTCAAGGAAAAAAAAACTGTAAATTGGAAGGAATCGTTTACATATTTTCAGATTTTGTAATTAAGGAGTGGTCTGAAAACCACATGCCCAAGGTGAATCTTATTTTGGGTTCCTCTACTTTTATATTTCATTGTAATTGAAATGTTCGTTAATCCACACTAAGTATGCTCAAGCTGAGCCAATAATTATACACAACAGCATGGGGTATGGAACTCATCGAAAGTTTTCATCCACTGATGCATTACACATTGCTCTTGTACTGCCCTGTAACCCATTTCAATAACATTATTGTCTGTCTGGCTTTGATTGTCACTGTGCTAAGCGGGGAAATGTAACCAAATTCATGACTAAATGCTGACACTTTCAGATGATTACATTTTGAGTTTATCAGATGAATAAATACTCTCCATTCTCTCAATCACGGATTGCAACATGTGCTCTAAATCATTGCGCTCAAACATAGCAAGACTCATAGTTGGTCTCGATAAATAAATGACTGATCCCCTGCATTATATATCACCCAAGTCCTTGAGGATTCAAATTATGTATAATACATAGCCCGTGTAATTTATTTATTAAGACAAAATGCGAATTTCCTGTGTTGGGGTTTCAAGCACAATTTGTCACACAGCTAAATGATGTACTCTTATTAGTCTCACTCAATTACGAAGTCATCCCTCTGTGTTCTGTATGTTTGTTAATGAACAGAACATTGTCTGTTAGTGTAATAATGATGATGTTGCTGGTGCTGTTCACTAACATTAATGACTACTTCAGATTGCAGTGAGTTTTTTTAGTCACTTGCTAAAATGTGAAAATTATAAATTAACACGTCATTGTTTAATGCACATATGCTGGGAGATTGGAGATGGGGATTGCAGTTTCATATTTTCCTCTATGCGCTTTACTTCAGGCAAAGTCTATTTTACTCAGCATAAGGCTTTCCTGAAGTGAGCCCTAGTGTTAATACAAGTTATCAACACAAGAAAGTACATGACAGGCTGTCTTTTTAAAAGCATACTTAAGGGAAAATGTCTTTAAATGTAACTTGTACAATTGTTCCAGCTATTAAGAGATATATATAGAATTTCAAATTAAAGAGATTGCAAAAACAACAACGACTATTACTGTTGGTAGATTCTTCCTTGTGATGTAATTCAGTTGCCTTCGAAGATGGAAAGGTCTGTTACAAAGTATTTGTGGGATTAATGCAGGGTCAATTAAACCCTTTGCATATAAAGTTACAAATATTTAGCTCTCGCTTCATACTATTTTATGATCAAGTTCAGAAAAATACTAAGCAAACAAACTGCTCATTTAGCCCCTCCCGGACATTTTTTTGGCACTTATCTTAAGTCTGTGGCCCTTATTAACAGACCGTCTTACTACTGAAAACTTTTTCTCCTTATTTAGTCCATAAAACTCATCATAATTTTGAGCACCTCCATTAAACCTCCCCCAGCAATCTGTTCTCTAAGGAAAACAGTCCCAGCTTCTCCAGTCTCTCCACCTAATTGAGGCCTCTCAACTCTTGTAGTATTCTAGTAAAATCTCCTTGGCACCGAAGATATATTCAAGTTTCTCTGACAGAAAGAATCTGTTCTTTGTTTGCTCCTTTATAAGAACAGCATAGGCTGTAGTTGTAAATATTGAACAATTGCAAATTTGGACTTCACATGCTTTTGAAGGACTTTTATTTTGAGGTACTTGGGAATTCCTAGATAATAAATTGCTCTGATTGGATTTGGTTTCTTCAGGTAGTGAATTGGTAATAGGCTGGCATTAAAGGCCTTAAGGGCCATTTTAAAATCATGTTTGAATAATTTTACATGAACATTATGTGCAATGAGAAAGAAATACTATTCAGAGGGTCCAAATCTGAAAAAAGATTTATTATTAATGGCTATTCTGCATTGTTAACATTCCATCTCATTGGCAATCAAACTGTGATGCTGATGTTGCAATGGGTCCAAGAATCAGTGACATACTTGTTGCCCTTGTACTGGATGTTACTAAAACACTTGTCATGTATTAGTGATGGAGCCATAATGTGTTCATGACATATTAATGGTTAGCAACTTCCAATGAACTTTAATATTTTTGACATTCAATGTTGAGGTAAAAATCAGAGACCTGTTTGCTGGAATGGCTGTTTCTTGAGCTCAACATGTTAAGTGCTGAGAAAAGCATGGTAGTTGG
>JAHRHZ010000051.1:20587149-20622943 GCA_024137785.1 Ginglymostoma cirratum | reverse complement strand
TTTCTTGAGCTCAACATGTTAAGTGCTGAGAAAAGCATGGTAGTTGGTAATACATATTGCTGCACCTCATTGCTGCACCTTGGGCTGCACAAGCAACTATCACTGTAATACTGCAATAAGGATGTTGTGCACTCAGGGACACGCTTCTAGCTCATAGACTGGACTAGTCTGCTTTTCTAGGCTCTTAGCTGACTGTCACAGTGCTCTCTCACTCTGAGCCCACTTGGATGCTCACAGCATCCTGGCCTTGTCTTTGTTCACTTTTCCACCTTGAGCTAGAAGTACCAGGCTCATATTACTAATGTCTTGCAGTGCCGCTTGGCACAAAGCCAGGAACTGTGTCATTGTTGTCAAAAGTCCTCAGTCCAGTCAAAGTGATAGTCTTTGCTCAGGGGATCCCAGCACAGTAAGGCAAGGGCAGCCTATAATACCAGTCCAGAGGTTTTGTCACAGTCAGTCACTTGGGGTGGTCAGAGTCTGAATACTCTCCACAGATAGGGGTGAGGAGCCAAGTGTTGGAGAGCCCACCACTATTTCTGCCCTGTTATGGACCATTTTGCTTCTCGATTGAGAGAGAGGCAGGTATTTAGGAAGATGAAAGTGGGTTTCACAGTAGTCACTTTTGATGCCGGTAGTAAGGTGCCCCAAGTAGACAGTGCAGAGGGCATACAGAGTTAATGGTGCTGGGGGATTGGGTGGCTGACAGTGAGTGAGGGAAGATGTTGATGGTAACATTGAAAGCGGTTCAACGTGGCCCTTGGTGAGAGGTGGGTACAGAGATAGATTGTGAGGAATTGGAGCGAAAAATAGTGTAACTTATATTGGTAGAGTTACCTTCTTCCTAAAGTTCTGTGCGTGCCTCAAGAAAGCTGAGACTGTTTTAATCCAGGTAGTGACCTTAGACAAGGCTGTTTGTGTCCACTGTTGTGGCCTCTACAGCTAGTTTTGGGGGAGGAGAGAGCCCTGCATCTGCACCTCACTGCCCAGCAGAACCTCTGGGTCCTGTCCACAATGCAAGCCACCAACATCCCACTGCCTGCCATGTTTGAGGCATCTGTCAGCAACTGTGCAGGGCAGCTCCAGACTGTTGGTGTAGGCCCAGGCGCACAACGGGCATTTAATGGTGGCACTGGTGCAAGGGATACTGGCCTTTTGGCAGGTATCTGCTCAATGGTGAGTCGTTCTGACTACAGCATGTGGTAAAATGGGCTAGAGTCAGACAAAGTATGCCATAGGGATATGGAGTAGGTAGTTAATAAGGTGCAATTAATGAGATATGGTGAAAAATCTTGAAGTGCCTCCTGGAGAGAATCCCTCCAAAAAATCAATGCAACTTGCTCTTAGCCAAAGAAATCTAAGATTTAGCCCATTGTTTTTCACACAGCGTACTGGAATTCCCTCCCTAATGGCATGGTGCGTCAACCCACAGCAGATGGACTGCAGCGGTTCAAGAAGGTAGCTCACCACCGACTCCTCAAGGACAACTGGGGACGGGCAATAAATGCTGGCCACATGTCACAAATGAATAGAAAAAAAACCCTCCACTCCACCTGCCACATTTTCTTTGATTCTTTGCTATCTTGGATTAAAGATATGCAAATATTTTGAACTTATTTGTTTTCAATGCTATACTCTCAGCTCCCTGTGATGCCCTATCAACCATTATTCTCTATTCTTCCTAATCCATCTCCCAATCTAGCCCCATCCTCCCATCTGTTAATATTTCATCTAAATTTTGCCCTCCCATATTTCCAAACCCCTAGAAATCCCTATTGAGCTTTCTTTTCAACTTTGAGTACCCTTTTCAATGCATTTCTAACCAGATTGTTGCCATCAAAACTCTCCTTTCCTGGACTCATGCTTAATAATAATGTCAACCTCTTCCCTTCAGGAAATTTTCTCCACCTCTTTTTTTGTTAAACTGCTGTCATCATTCTCTCCTTCCATAGCTTTCTATCAATCCTCTTCCCCCACAACTCTGCTGTATTTCATGATGATGGATTGTTGTTTCCTTGGCAATGTCTTCCAGCTTTCTGTAAAGCAGTTTGTTAACATTGATGGATGAGAAGAGAGTGAGTGTGGAATAAAGAGAGAGTGAGAGCACAAGAGTGAAAAAGACTTGCATTTTTAAGCATCTGTCATAATCTCAGGATGTCCAAAGTGCTTCACAGCCAGTGAGGTGTTTTTCTTTTAAAATGAAGTCACTGATGCGCACAGCAAGGTCCCATAAATAGCAACATGATACAAAATAAACTTTTAAAGTCAGATGATTGAGAGATAAAATATTGGCCTCAGGATAGCAGGAGAACTGCTTTGTTTTTCTGTCTATGAGGGAGTGCAATGGATTTTTTACATATAACTAAAAGAGCAGACAGGATCTCAGTTTAACATCACATCTGAAAGGATAATATCTAGGTGTAACAACATTAATTCTTAAGTAATTTGATACAATTTATTCATTATTATGTTGACCAACAAGAGAAAAGCATATTGAAAAGCACTTTCTTTTTGTAAATGCAGTGCCCTTTAGAGAATATTAAGGAGATACAAAAAAAACCTAATCAATTCCACTCTAATTTTGCCAGCATCTATTATTTTATGCGCGGGGGGGTCAAAAGTTTATAATTTGTTTTACTTTGACATAGATATCTGAAATTATTTCATTGTAACTCAATGATTATTAGTAGTAATTGAGTTACCAATGTGGCCAGGTCATCTGTCAACTGGAGTAGACTCCAGTTGCTGGATTGTTTGATGTTAAATTAAGCAAAAATGACCTGAGCTGGGCAGAAGATTGTTGAATAACAGTTACTGCAGTTTATCCATTTTCTGTAATATCTTCCTATTTTCCTCTAGAACATTTAACATAAACTGTTGTACAAAGTCAAAAGCTTGGTGGCCCAACACAGTGTCCATTTGTACAGCTATATGTGAGTGCACAAAACATGATTGTTCATTGTAGGTGTTTCCAGTCAGAGTTATTGGGATGAAATGAATTAAGGATGCGCAGATCTTGGTATAGGAGGGAGGGCATTAGATTTCTGAGGCATTAGGAAAGGTGGTGTCTGTATAAGCTGGACAGTTCATACATGAATAGAACTTTTTGCAAATCTGTTCATTGGATGTGGGCAGTGTTGGCTGGGCCAACATTTATCGGCCATTGTTATTCACCCTTGAGAATTTGGTTCTGAGCTATTACAAAATATCCTTGCAGTTAGATTTTGCTCATATAGTTGGCTAGAGTTTAATTCAGATTAGCAGGGAACCTGAGATCATATTCAAGTAGGGCAGATTCAGATAGGGAAGGTTCCAAACAGAGAATGGGTAGAAACTTAGCATGTAAGTCTAAAGTCAGAGGAGCAAAGGTTAAATTTTGTACTGCACAGGAATTTGGCAGTGTTGAAAGGTATATATGTAAATGCATGGTTTATAGCAAGTACAGTTGATATACAGGTATACATATGGCAACATGACACCGTTGGTATAATGGCCATTTGACTTAAAGAGGGGCAAAAATAGCAGCTCAGCTTCCATGGATATAGAGTTTTCAACCAGTATAGAGTTGACATGAAAAAGGCGAGGGTGTAGCATTATTGATTTAAGGGATCAATTACAACTGAGAGGAGGGATGATATACTGAATGAATTGTCAAATGAGGCCATAATAATATAAAGTGAAACAAAGAACTGCAGATACTGGAGATCTGAAATGAAAATAGAAACTCCACAGGTCTGGTAGCATCTGAGGGAAGAAAACACAGCTAACATTTCTAACCCAATGACAGGTTTCATGTCAGGTTCTGATGAGGCCATATGGGCTGACCTCAGAGACAAAGAAGGGCTGTCACACTGTGAGGAGTGTACTATAGACCATTAAGTATTTGAGGGAGGCAAAGTGCAAATGTGTGGGCAAGTTTCTGAGTGCAAAAATAACAGGGATATAATGGTTGGAGTTTTTAACTATTCACATATCAATTGGTGTATGATCAGTGTGAAAGCCACAGAAAGCACAAAACTCTTGAGCTGCTTTCTAGAGAACATTTTTAGATAACAGGTAACAAATTCTATGACGGATTTAGATTTAGAAAATGAAGCCAGGCAAATGCATGAAGAAGCAGGTGGTGACCATTTTGGAGATAGTGACCATAATATAGTTAGATTTAGCATAATTAGAGAAAAGAACAAAGATAGAAGAGGAGTAAAAGCTTTAAATTTGGGTGAAGACAAATTTTAAGAAACTGAAAGGTTATTGGGGAGAGATAGGCTTGATATAGCTACTTGATGAAAAAAACAGTGTCAAATCAATGGGAGGCATTCAAAAGCAAGAATGTGCAGATATGTCCCCACAAAGTAAAATGGTGGCACTACCCGTAACTGGGAGCCCCTAGTTATCTAGAAGCAAGCAGGTTCAGATAAAGCAGAAAATATCTGGGTGAGTCTCAAAAAAATGTGATAATGTAGAAAGCTTAGGTGAGTATAGAAGGTACAGTGATAACGTAAGAAAGGAAAATTGGAAAGCAAAGGAAGGACATGAAAAAAATATTTGCAGCTCAAATCAAGGAAAGCCAATCACTAATTTGTCAATACATTAAAGAGCAAGTGAATGACTAAGGAAAATGTAGAACCTATCTATCAGAGACGTACAGGGGAACTTCTGCATGGATGCAGATGATTTGGCAAGGTTAATTTGACTCTGTCTTCACAAAGTGGAGGTATAACACAAACATTCTAGTTGAAGGTGAGAAGTGTGAATTAGTAGATAAAATAAACATAATGCAAGACGAAGTACTGGAGAAATTGATATTCTTGATGGTGTTTAAAATGCCAGGGTAGGATGGATTATATCCCAGATTGTTAAAGAAAGCCTGCGAGGAAGTAACAGATGGTCTGAGGATTATTTTCCAATCCTCACTATGAACGGGCGAGGTGTTAGAGGACTGGAAGTCAGCAAATGTTGTACTATTATTCAAATAGGGTGTGAATGATAGGCCTAATGTTTATAGGCAGGTCAGTGAACAAATTATGAGAATCAATTCCAAGAGACAGGATAGACTGTTAGAAAGGCACCAATTTACAGGGGAAGTCATATGTTAATTGATTTCTTTTGAGGAAGAAAAAGAGGATTATTGAGGATAATGCAGTAGATGTCAACTACATAGATTTCCATAAGGCATTTGACAAGGTGCCACATTGCGGACTGGTCAGAAGCATAAAAGCTTGAGGCATAGAGGGACTTGTGGTAAATTGGAAGCTTAATTGTCTGAGTGACAGAAGAGAAAGAGTAATGGCTGATGGATGTTCTTGCAAAGGGAAGGTGACTTCCCGTGGTGTTACATAGCGCTCAGTGTTGGCTTCCTTGCTGTTAGATATATAAATTGATGACCTGGGCTTAAATGTGGAAAACATAATTAACAAATTCACAGATGACACAAAAATAGCCATGTAGTTAATAATGATGAAGATAGCTGTTGACTCCAGAACATCAATAGTTTGGCTGATGAGGTGGAAAAGTGCTAAATGGAATTCAGTCCTCAGAAGTGTGAGGTAATGGATTTGATGTGGAGGTGCTGGTGTTGGACTGGGGTGGCAAAGGTCAGAAATCCCATGACACCAGGTTCTAGTCCAGCAGGTTTATTTGAAAGCACAAGTCTCCAAAAGACTGTAACCTAATCGATCTGGGAAGGGCAAACCAAACTGGAAGTTACACAATAAATGGAAGGGGTTAAGGAAATCAGAAACATTTGAGTGCATGTCCAAATGTCCTTGAAGATGGCAGGACAGATCAACAAGCTGGTAAAGAAAGCACGTGAATGCTTTCCTTTATTAGACGAGGTATAGAATACAAAAACAGGGCTAAAATGCTGGGGCTGTACAAAACACAGGTTAAGCCATGGTTGAAATTTTGTATACATTTCTAGTCACCACATTTCAGAAAAGTCTGAGGAGATTTACAAGAATGTTACTCAGGCCTGAAGCATGCAGCTGTGAGGCAAGATTGGATAGGCATTAGAAGAGAGGAGCTAGAAGGGTGAGTTAATTAGAGTGTACAAAATTAGGAGGGGCCTAAGTAGAATAGATAGGAAAAAATCTATTCCCCTAGCAGAAAAGTCAATTATCCGGGGACACAGCCTTAGGATGATTGGTGGAAGGATTAGAGGAGACAATGAGGACAGTTTTTTTTACCCGGAAGGTGTCCGGAATTCACTGTCCAGTTTGATGGTGGAGGCAGAAACCCTCAACTTGTTTAAAAGATACACGATCTGCAACTGAAGTCCTGTAACTTGCAAGACTAAGGATTGGTTACAGAAAGGTGTCATTAGCATGGGCAGCTACCTTTTATCTCAACCAGTGCAGGCAAAGTGGGCTGAACAGTTCATTCTGTGCTGTAACTTTCCAACGGTTGTCATTTTCAAAATTCTTACTGCCATCCTGCAAGTGCATCACTGTTGCAATGTTGGAATGCAGGAAAGGAATGCAGACCGATCCCTGTGATGGCAGAATTTTCCTTTAATAATTGAGAAGCAAGGGCCTGTATTGTCTTGAATTTAGAAGAATGACAGGCAATGAATATTGAAGTGTTTAAAAGTCATACAGGCTGGACAAGGTAGATGCAGGAAGGCTATTTCCTTGGCTCAAGTATCCATAACCAAGAAACACAGTCTCAGAATAAGAGGTAGTCTACTGAGAATTGAGATGAGGAAGAATTTCTTCACCCAGTACATAGAACACAGAAGAGTATAGCAGAGGAACAGGTCCTTCATCTCTGCTGGGTATTAATTCTTTGGAATTCTCTACTCCAGAGGGGTGCAGATGCTCAGTCAGAGTATACTTAAAATATATTTCTTGGTATTAAATATTTCAAGGGATATGGGAATATTACAGGAAAATGGCATTTAGTGTGAAGACTAGCCATAATCTAAAAGAATGACAGAGTAGGCTCAAGGAGCTGAATGGCCTCTTCCTGCTCCTATTTCTTACGAAACCATGGCAACCAGTTTGCACACAGCAACCTCATACACAAAACTGCTATAGATCAGGACATAGAGAAGAACTCACAGCTCTTCAGGATAATACCAGAGGATTCCTTACCTTGACCCAAATGGTAAATCGGGCCTCAATCCTTGGAAGAAGACACGTTCAAAAGTGCAGCACTCCCTCTCATTATCACACATAAGGCTCAGCCTGGTTTTTGAAGCTGAGTCTGTAGCTGAGACTTGAACCCATGACCTTCTGCCTCAAAGATAGAAACAGAAGGATGTTTCCACTGGCGAGTGAAACTAGAACAAGAGGGCATAGCCTCAACATTAGGGGAAGCAGATCTCAGACTAAATTGAGGAAGAACTTCTTCATCCAAAGGGTTGTGAATCTGAGGAATTCCGTGCCCAGTGAAGTAATTGAGTCTTCTTCATTAAATATTTTTAAAGCTAAGATAGATAATTTTTTTGAACAGTAAAGGAATTGAGGATTATGGTGAGAGGGTGGGTAAGTGGAGCTGAGTCCATGAAAAGATCAGCCATGATCTTATTGAATGGCGCAGCAGGCTCTAAGGGACAGATGGTCCTACCCCTGCTCTTGGTTCTTATGACCTTATGTTCTAAAGACAAGCAAGTTGTCCATGGTGATGTGGCTGACGCCTGTGAATGGAATTGGCAGGGTGTAGGACAAGTTTGTATGGGAATTCACTATTGGCTGCTCTCATCTGTTAGGGTGTAGGCAGTCAGAAAAATAACAACAGGCAGAGATTAAAGAACAATTTGTTTCTTGGTCAGGGAGGGGGTGCTTGACATGCAGAACAGGGGAAGAGAATAACCTTTAAATATGGTACTTTTGCACAAACTAGTTAATGTGCTTGTGAAGTGAGAACTGGCAAATTATATCACATTGCTCATGAAATATGGAGGAATATGGGAATATATGCAGGCCATTTAACCCCTCAAACCTGTGGCACATATCGCTCATTAAAATCATGACTTATCTCCATATACCTGTCTTCTAAAGCTGTATCGTACCATTAATGCCCTTGCAGGCTAGACCTCTAAATACACAGTGCTCTGCAACATAAAAAGAATAGAGGAAGTGCACTTCAATCTTTAGTTAGATAAACGTATGACAGTGCAGTAATCTAATTGTCTTCAGGAAATGCATGTTCCATGATGTAAAATAATCAGTGCTTAATTCAGACACAAACTGAGCGATTGTTGGAAGCGTAAGTTACTCACTTTAATAGCATCACCTGGGAACTGTCTAGCAGTTGAAAAAAAATACAAACTTTGAAAGTTTATTCTTTTTCTGTGATACAGTTCTTTTTTGTGCGAGGTTTCTGATTATAATGTTTTCTTCATTTGATTTTGTTTTCGTACAGGGGGAGAAGAAGTGAAAAGAGCTGTTCTGAGATTTTGCCCACATTGTGGCCTGTCCTCCGGATGTCCTCTGCTCGGCCCCCAGTCATGCATCACTCTTTTTGTCACATTGAACTCCATATGCACCTACCCTAGAGAATGCTCCGACTCCAGCAATTCTTCTTCATTCTCACTAACAATTTGGTAATGAAATATTGATTTTTAGTTAGATTCATATTGATACTATTAGGTTTGCATTGATAAATCATTCTGGCCTCCTGTGTGAGCAGATAGAAGGCACTGCACTGAACCCTGGAGATTACATCCAAGTACACTGATGTGTTAATTTGATGGATTTTTTGCCATCAAAGGAGCAGGGGTGGGTGGAGGGGAGGAGGGGTGGTTGGAAAAATAGGAAGACCTTCATTTTTTTTCCCATGCTTTCATCTTGAAGATTTTTTTTTCACTGAGAAGCACCTAACTGACAAATTCATTGCTGGTGAACAGGCTGCTCAGCTGCATGGACATGCAAATATTTCATGAGCTACCAAGGTAGCTGCTAATTGGATCAGAGAGCAAGATATGGGCATGAGAGAGAACGAACATGTTGCTCATAGCTCACATCAACTCTGGACTCTTTGCTTGCGGTTATGATCTCAGGGGCTTAGTTTGATCCTGACACTCCAGCAGACAAAGGAGAAAAAAAATCCCACCAAGGTCTATTCTATACAAGGGACCTTCAGACTGTCAGTTTCCATTACACAAGACACGTACTGGTCAAGCAGCATGACTGAAGCCAGTCTTACACCACTTTGCAGGGTTGACTACAAAATGAATACTCCAGTGCTGTAAATAGTGGATTAACAGACTCCTTACATTTCAGCGAGGGAACTCTTGGTGATGGGATATTTTATATTATAAGGTATCTGAGCAAATGGACAAAACTGGCTGCTTTGTCTCCCTCAAGTCAGCAATTCCCATTGGGTTTGCTATTCAAAAGGACGCTCTGCAAATCTTCATTACCGGAATATGGTGCAATCCTACATAAGGATGGTTTTAATTAACACATTAGGGGAGCACAACATTTTACTGTCCATGTTTCAGCACAGTAGACAGTAGAAGTTGGAGTGGGGACAATGATGTGTTATGAGATCCAATGCATCATAATGCAGTGCACATTTAAATCAGACTAGTCCTAAAGTATGCTGATGTGTCCTGCTTCAATCCATTTCATGTTCAGCACTGCTCTGTCAAACCATCGATCTTGTGCTGTGCTAGGACACGAAGATAAATCCAATTGATGATTTATGGTACTAAATTTATGAATAATACATTTTTTTGAAGTAGGGAGGTGGGGTGGGGATAATAAACAGGACCGCTGAGTTGACATGACTGCTGATATGTGGCTAAAGAGATCTCTTAGCTGGTAGCCCTGTGATGCCAGTTGAGTGCTGGTATGGCACATCCCCTTCCAACACTGGGACCAACCCATAGTCTGTATCTAGATGTAACAATAGTACATCTGTTACTCAGTCCTAACCACTCTTTTCTTTGTGTGATTTTCTGCACGGAAGGTTATGTTAAAATGTGCTGATGAGACAACATGGATATTAAAACGAGTGCCTCGATGTTCCTAGATTCTGAGGATTTAAGAAATTGTTAGTAAATACAGTGAATGTGGAATTATTAAAGCCAACCTGAATTATGTTGTTATTGGGGATCCAAAAGTAAGTTGGGCCAGAAGGACACTTGATAGAATGGTCGAGGGTAACTTGGGGTCATCACATCAAACTGAATACCAATTAAAAAAAAGTGAAACATGTCTGTTCAGACCCCGGGGTAACAATTCTGCATATGTTCCAGCCAATATGCGGCTGTGTTGGAGCAGTGACAGTTTTCTGTCAATATTAAGGTAAGGGGTACCTCATTAACACTGTTCACCTGCCTGGAGCTAAACTGGGGAAATAACATCTATAGTTTCCCCTCAAGGTGTCGATTCATCCTCTTGCTGAACGTAATAGCAATTGGTCAACATTTCTTCATAACTCACATAGGAAGGCTCCCTAACAATATACACAGGCTTTTAGTAGAAAGGGAAGACGGCAGAACCGTCAAACATTTCAGGCGTACCATTCTGGGGTAATGAAGCATGGCAGCAAAATATACCTGTACAACACTTGATAAAGATGAGCTGACACACCAGTCCAAATAGGTTCTTTTGTGTGCCTGCATACGTCTATCCATCAAGGCTTTAGCTGGGATATGCAGGCAGCAATAATAGTACCAACTGGCAGGAGTCATAAGGGAAGAGGAAGATGTCAATTAAAACCTTCTCTGTACATCATTGTAATTGAATCAAAATTGTTACCCTGACTCATTTTTCTTTCGAGTCAATGGTTTTTACACAAATGTAAACTCATTTCATTATTTGTCTGTTTAATCGGATGACTCAAAGAGAAAAGTAGTTTCTCTGCCCCTGATTTCCAGGCATCTAGCAATCCCAATGTCATGCATGTGATAACAGTTCTGGCCAGCAGAGTGGAATCAGTCATGTCTCTGCTCTTTGACATGACCAATATCTCTTTGATATTAAAACCAACTGGTTCACATGAAAAAGTTTATATTAGTGCAATGTCAGAATCAGGACTGGAGGAATTTAACATGTTAAAGCCAAGTTTAATAGGTTCTTGTAGTAGCCCTGACGCACCCTGCAAACAGACTACTAGACAAAAAATAATAATGTGAAATTCATTTCCGAGGTCAACTTGCATCATTCTGCATTGCAGCATGATTAACTATGCCATGCATTATCTGCAATTTCTAACAGATTTGCAGAAGTGTCCTCTCAGTGAGAAACACAATTAGCTACTCCATGTTATTTTTTTGAGGGGTGGGTATCAGTAACTCACTCTGGGACTACATCACTTGATGGATATGTTTTCTTAGGTTTCAGTTGATCTGTTTTCACTTTAAGGCTCAATGTGTGGCGGTGAGTCCCATTTTTTTCTACGAAGGCATGTTGTATATTTGCATTCCAGATACTGACAATAACAGAACATAACAGTATCTGCTGTACATAGATTGAGGTACAATATGTGTTTCCTTACTTGATTTTTTTTTAAAAGTCAAAAAATTTAGTGTTGCACTGCCACCTTTTTGGGAAGACTGTACATATATAAATATATATACATATGTGTAATATATTGAGCCATGATAACTTAAAACATTGATTGTAGATTCTTCTGTGTTTGCTGGGATCCTTTATTATTTTGTTTCTAGTCTCTATGGTCTCTCATTGGTAGTCATACACTTTACTTTTTTCTGTTATACAAAGTCTTTTTTGTGCCAGAAATGCCCTTTTGAAAGCCAAATCTTTTAAAAAAAAGTTTGGATAAATGATGGCGAAAATAGGGAGTAAAACTTTGTACGGAAAATCTTCTTTTCTGCATTTCCTTCCATTTGTCATATCAATAGTTGCAATTGAACGGTGTATCCTTGCTTCTTTGGCTTAATGACTGCTTTGTAAGGTTTCACCCTTGATCCACTTTAAACTTTTCTCTGGAGTTGTGAGGGCAACTCCCCTTTTCTTTAATTTTCAAGCCAACTTGGACTGCACTTCTCTGAAGGTGGTGATGCGTGTAGAAGGTGGATGCGTTTTAACAACTGGTGCACTTATTTACGAAAAAAAAATCATTTGTATGATAAAAATATATATTTAGATTTTCCAAGCACAACTCTGATAAAAGTCAAAAAAATGGCTCTTTTTATGTTTCATAAAGATGTTACTACCATTATGGATCTTTTTTGCTACAACAGGTTAAATAAACTCCGTAATGATATCTAAGTCACTGTGAATTGTTCTTTGTGCCTTGAAGCCAGTGAGTGGGTAAATGTCAGAATATCCCGTGCAGTTCTTTGAAATGTCAAGTCAAACTCCTAAATGGTGTGGTTGTAGGCTGTCTCTGATGCCGCAAACATGCTCAAATGACTCCTGTCACTTTTATTTTAATGATGTGTGGATTTTGCACTGGTCCCTGTAACGGGTGGTAGATACATCTTTAATACCAAGTATCAGTACATTCAAGCTCAATCTCCTTCAATTTTATTTGAATGTAATAAGCTCACTCATTGTGTCATCTAGAGATTCTTTTGATGTCTGGAAGGTGGGGACCACTTACTATTTCAAAGCGTATTGCATACTGGGAATAAAAATGCCATTATTGTTCCCTTTTTCACTTCTAAAAGAATTAAAAGACTGTACTTGATTTTGTCAGTTTCTTATTACCAGCAATATTTCCTGCATTCATCAATTCTTATTGCAATTTTTTAAAAAAGCAGATAGAAACATTGTAGAATTCTCCAGCTGAAAAGTATGCCACTCAACCCGTTGTGGTGGTGCCATTGGAATGCTCTCATTAGTCCTTTATGTTTCTTATCCATGAGATTTGAGCATTGCTGGTGATGCCAGTATTTATTGCCCTTTCTCTAATTGCCCTGGAGAAGGTGGTGGTGAACTGCCTTCTTGAACTGCTGCAGTCCGTGAGTGTGGAGACGTGCACAGTATTAGGAAGTGAGTTTTAGGTTTTTGACCCAGCTACAGTGGAGAACGCTTCAGTTCTTTCCCCGTAGTCCTGCAGTTTTATTCCCTCGAAGTACTTATTCAAATCCCTATGGAGGTTACAATGAAATCTGCTTCCTCCACCCTTTCAGTCAGTATCTTGCAGGTGAGAACAATGCTCTCTATAAAAATATTCCCTCATTTCACTTTGATTCTGAAGTTGCTGTACAAATATATCTCTTCTCTTTCACACTGTTGTTATCTTTAAACTTGGCTATTCTAACTAGTGACTATCTCACATTCTATACTCTTAAAAACTCTGGCGTACCCTGAACTATGTTGGGCTACATCCTAACCAGCTCTCTTTCCCATTTACCTATAACCATGTTTGTTTACATTAGGGAGTCAGTTAGCTGGCTAGCTGGTTTGCAATGCAGAGCAATGCCCACAGTGTGGGTTCAATTCCCACATTGGCTGGAGTCACCATGAAAGATTCTACTTCTTGACCTCACCTGTCACCTGAGGCATAGTGAGCCTCCAGTTAAAGCATCACCATTTATTTCTGTCTGTAATGAGAGAGCTGTCCTATGATTTGGTAAGAGAATGGTGACATTGCCCCACCACGGAACATCAGGCCATTGTATCAACTACAGTCACTGACTCCATTTCATCTGCTGATCTTACCCATCCCCAGCCCCACCACTGCCTCCAAGCTGACAGACCCGAACAGCTCGCTTCCACCTCCTTCTGAAAGTCCAGAAACAGGACTACCCAGGCAGATCCATTGTTGCTACCTGCTCCTGTCCCACAGAACCCATCTCTTCCTACCCTGACTTGGTCTTTTCTCTCCTGGTCCAGTGACTGCCCACTAACATTCATGATTCCTCTGATGCTTTACTCTGATGAGTTTGCAAGCTCCAGCCACCTCCTCTTCACCATGGATGTGCAATCCCTTTACATGTCCATCCCCCACCAGGATGGTCTCAGAGCTCTCTGCTTCTTCCTGGAGCAAAGGCCTGAAAGTCCCAACCACAAACACCCTCCTCTGCTTGGCCGAACTTGTCCTCACCCTCAACAGCTTCTCTTTTAACTCCTGTCATTTTCTTCAGGTCAGAGGGATGGCCATGGATATGCGCATGGGACCCAGCTATGCCTGTCTCTTCGTGGGGTACGTGGAATATTCCTTATTGCAGCCCTATTCCGGCCCCCACCCACAACTCTTTCTCCAATATACCAGTCTATTTCTGACTCCTCCCTTCCCTTCCTTGACATCTCTGTGTCCATTTGTGGGGATAAACTGGCCACTAATTACCACTAAAAACCCACTGACTTCCACAGCTACCTGGACTATACATCCTCGCGCCCTGCTTCCTGTAAAGACTCCATTCCATTCGCCCAGTTCCTCCAACTCCGTCACATATGTTCCGGTGAGGCCAACTTCAATAAGGGAGCCTCCAAAATATCCACCTTCTTTCTCAACTGAGGAATCTCCAGGACTGTTGTTGACAGGGCCCTCAACCAGGTCCAACACAGCTCCCGCACTTCTGCCCTCACCCCTCCCTTCCGTCCCATAACAGTGATAGTGTTCCGCTTGTCCTTACCTAGAATCCCACCAGTATCCACATCCTGAAGATTGTCAGCCGCCATTTCTGCCACCTCCAGCGAGATGCCGCCACCAGACACATGTTCCCCTCGCCTCCTTTGTCCGCCTTCCACAGGGACCGCTCCCTCCGGGAGACCCTGGTCCACTCTTCCTTCACTCCCAACAGCCCCATTGCACCTTCCCCTTGCAATTGCTAAAGGTGTAGCATCTGCCCATTTACCTCCTCAGTATCCAAGGGCCCAAACATACCTTCCAAGTGAAGCAGCGTTTTACCTGCACTTCTCAGTATCTAGTCTACTGCATTCACTGCTCACAATGTGGTCTCCTCTACGTTGGGGAAATGAAGCGTAGACTGGGTGACCGATTCGGAGAACACCTATGTTCTGCTCACAAAAATGACCCTGAGCTGCCAGTTGCCTGCCACTTTAACACACCACCCTGTTCCCTGGCCAACATCTCTTTCTCAGGAGTACGCAGTGTTCCAGCGAAGCTCAGCACAAGCTGGAAGAACAATATATCATTTTCCACTTGGGGACCCTGCAGCTCTCTGGACTCAAATTTGACTTCAACAATTTTAGGGCCTGAACTCTCCCATGTCCTAGTCCCCGTACCCCACACTCTAGGCCTTGTTATCACATAGTCTGCCATTACACACTACCTATTGTTAGCCACTAACAGTCTCCATTAACAGCTATTCACTCTCTTAGCCAGGTTGTTACCCACTCCTATGTCTGTCCAACTGTTCTCTTTCTTTAGTCTCTAACCCCACCTACCATTTTCTCCTTATGCCATCCCCACACCCTACCTTCTGTATATTAACTAACATTTTCCTAGCTACCATCAGTTCTGAGGAAGGGTCAACGGACCTGGAATGTTAACTCAGATTTCTCTTCACAGATGCTGGCAGACCTACTGAGCTTTTCCAGCAACTTCTGTTTTTGTTTGTGACATTACCTTTAACTTGCAGGCCTACAACAGCTCACTGTCTGACAGAATGTTGACTATCAAATCCTTCCGAGGTCTTACCCCACTCTAACTCAAATTTTCCTATAGCCCTAAACCCTCTAAGATCTCTACTGCTTCAATTTTAACCTCTTGAGAATCACTTATTTTTACCCCTCCGCCATTCATAGCTGTTAAGCCCCTAAGCTCTGTACTTCTTCCCTAAATCTCTTTATGTTTCTCCTCCTTTAAGACATGTCTTAAAAGTTAACTCTTTGAGGAAGCTTTGGTCATCTATCCCATTATATTTTGTGGTATAAAAATTTCCATGGTGTTGTTGCTATGAAGCACCTTGGCATGTGTAATTATGCTAAGGACACTATATAAATGCAAGCTATTGTGTCAAATGTAAACCTAGTGTACAAATAAAGAAGGGTTAGCACTTTTCAAAAGTTAATCCTCTGATAACTTACATCCTGGTTCACAAAATTAATATTAAAACCTCTTATATTAAGTACATTAAACACTTGCAACAAAGAACAATATCAATTGAACATATTAACCCTAGCAATGGCTAACATCATTGACAGAAATGGGTCAACTTGCTTTGACCTCATTAACTACAAACCATCCTGAGTTCACAACTAAATACACATTCAAACACACGTTCAAACACCTTGGACCGCTTCATTGACACAACTAGTTAGCTCCTCTCATCTCTGACTTGGCCAAATCCTCCTCCCTCCTGCCTCTTGTCCAACTGAAGTCAGCTCAACTGGTCTGAAAACCAAATGGTCCATTTCCAAAATTTTACCCAATGACATGTTCTTAGTTACTTTTACAAATCGAATGGACAATCCTAGCATATTGGGGTGCCCTCTGTGTCTAAAGAAAATGGGGGATTTGGGAAAATGGCTCAGTGATTTAGAAATATGCTGATGTCAAGCATTTCACACAAGATCTTCCATAAGTAAATGGTACAAAATATGTTGCACTCAGAAGTGGCAAAAAGATGTAAGTTATACATTTGTTGCTTGTACTGAACTCATATTACAAATGTTAACATGCCCTCTAAGAAAGAGTGCCCTATAATGTTGCAAAGAAGGTTGGGCAATAGTATTTCTGTTCAAATGTTCACTTGTTTTAATTGTACCATTTTAAAATTGTCCCACTGACCATTGGCGGTGAGTGATTATTAAAAAGGCTGTCACTCAAGCTACTGATGTGTGTAATTTAAAGCTGTTAATCACTGTTTCTCAGTGCAAATGTAATTAACCCTTGTACTCCTGGGAACCTCAAAAAATGTCATTACTTCCAAATGAAATTGACCAACTTATTTGGGCTTAAATATTCAAGAAAGAGAACATGGAAATACAAAATGTCACACATCACTGCCACAAATCCCAATTCTGTTCTTAATGAGCAAGGATGGTTGTAATGTATGTCCATTATATCATCATTAAGTCCCCAAGTAATCTGCACACTACAAACTGCGGTATCAATCATAACAAATCACATTAACCGAAAAACTCTAAAAAACACTCTCTCCAACTTAACAATTGCAATTAATTGAAGCATGTCTGGAAACCCTGGCACTGGGGGAGTGTTGCATAAATCCATACTCAGTCTTGGTAGCAGGATACATTCGACCATCACGAATGAGCTTAGTTTAATATTGCTAACTCTCTAGGATTGCCCTCAAGTTGCCAGGAATTGAAAGTTAATCCCTGGAGAACAATCATTGGAAGCTTTCAAAATGCACTTTTGAACAAAAATTATTCTTTGAATATTTCTGTTTATCATTTAAAAAATATTTTGGATGTAGGGAAAGAGGCTGTTTGATTGACAGTAGCGAATTGTTCAATCAGGTCAGGAACAGTCTATTTGTATTACAATCGGTATGCCAAGAAGGACTAATGCAAATATGGGCATATCATTTGGCTGCTGGGAAATGCGGCACAGGAGTAGATGATGGCAAAAGTTCATCTGATCACGTCGCCAGGAATATATCCAGCAACAGCTGGCATCACTAACCCATCCTCATTTCAAACTGAGTTTAATGTCCGCTTCAGGTGTTGGAACATCAGACTGAGGAAGGCTACAGGGAAAAAACTATGGAGGAGTTGTGATAATATTACAAAGGTAAGCATTTTTGTGGAATAGATGGGCAGACATTTTTTCTATTGATTGGAGGGCTAGTTACCAAAAGACACAGATTTAAGATAAAAACAAAATATTGCAGATGTTGGAAACCTGGTATAAAATGTAAATGCTGGAAATATTCAGCATGTGCGGTGGCACCTGCTGAGAGGGGAACAACTGAAATAACTCCCTGAATCTTCGTACCTGAGTCGGAGAGTGTGAGTTGGGCCTCAGGAGGTTATTATCCTCTTTATTACTCCCATCTATCCTTTTAACCTCCATGACGACTTAATAGTAACTCATGCCAACACACCCACTGCCATTTTCCCCTGCACCATCCTTGCCAACTGTCTCAGTATTGACAAATGTAAGGTGCCATGTTGAATTAAATTCAAATCAAACTACCTTTTACAGACTTTCCTACATATGAAAATAAAACTCTGTCATTGCTGTGGAATATTACGTATGTATAATATTAGTAATATACATTTATATTCCTATTCAAGTCCATTCAAAACATTTAAATTCCTGTAAATACTTAATACCCTGTAAAAAAAAGGCAGTCGTAGTCATAAACATGCATGAAAGACAGCTAATCCTTTAATAACTTCTTGACCTGTCAATATAACTATGAATTTAGAACTTTTATTAAGAAAATGATAGGTATGTAAAGCTGCTACACATTAAAAATAATGTAATGATGGCCTTTAACACTATGCCAAGAAACAACTATCGCTACTGCTAGAACATTTTTTGTTACCTCACTGACACAGTCAACCTTTCTTTTAAAACAGTGTAAAGGTTGGTATTTTAAATGATATTAGAATTGCACAGACCTTAATTGCCCTCAAAGCGTATTTGTCAGCTCGAAAAGTCATAACATACACTGTGGGTTAAGTTCCTTGCTGCAGGAAAAAATGAGGACTGTTTGAACTCAGCATTGAACTTGTGTTTGGACTTCCCTCATCTAGAAGACTGATAGCCCCTTTCCCCTCCTGCTGAAATCGGATCTGTCAGAAATGGACTGCAACTTCTGAATCTGGGATCTATGAAAATCCAGGTCAAAATTTCAGCACTAAAGGAGGATCTTTGACCAGCCACACTAACTTTGTTTCTCTCGCCACAAAAACTGCCAAAACGCTGAACACTTACAGCATTTTGCTTTATTTCAGATTTAAGTAAGTCCGCAAAAGAACCAGAGGTGAACGTAGTTTTACAAATGGAAGTGCTATGGTCTGGATTCAGTACCTAAAGGGCTGTGATTGGACGCTTAGAGCTGGATGTTTGTTAAGGTGGAATGACGCGTGATGCCTTTAAAAAATGGTGGGTTTGTCCTGTTTCCCACATTCCTGATCCCATACCCATTCCCAGCACTTCTGAATTTCACCAGTGCCATTCAGGGTTCCATATTGATCTGGGTTGTGAGTCTTCACCTCACAGGTCACTCCTCAGATTCACCATCCTGACTTGGAAGTATATTACTCTTCCTTCGGTGTTACTGGGTCAAAATGCTGGAAACTCCTCCCTAATGGTATCATGAGTCGACGTAAACCAAATATACTGCAGCAACTCAAGATGGCTGATCACCAACAATTTTGTGAGGCCATTTAGAGATTGTCAATAAATATTGGCCCACAAGCCACAGTCTGTATGAAGGAACATTTTTAAGGGTAAGTTCAAAAGGTTCTCCTCATCTCTCCCCACATTAGGCAATGCACTTACATGTAATCCACTCCCTCCCTCCCATGGTCACAATGCACATTATGGCAAGTTATACTCCTCCATGACCACACATGTCCACTAATGGCATGCTATGTCCCTCCAACTACCCCATGCCTTTTATGCCCTTATGCCAGGCTTTTTCATTTTCATGCCCATTCAACCAATGGACACCATATAGAAACAATTAACCTAATAGTTAAACCCAATAAAAAACACTTTGTTTAATAAGCAAACATTCATTACTTCCCACTATATTCAAATAAAATCATTCTTACTACAGCTCAGTAGAAGTCTCGATCATCAAGACTCCCATGGCAGGCAATGCCCCTCCATGCAACAGCTCTCCCATGGCTCCTCATGGACACCAAGCCTGTTTATATTCCTCCATCCACACCCCTCATGACCAATTATGTACTCTACACATTTCAATGGCTGAAACTGTGAACCAGTTGCGAGCACTTCTGGTTTAAATAAACACTGTGAAATTGATAGCAGAGCTCAGACAGCCAGCGTTTTTGATCAAGCAGGGAGGGACTCAGGTGTTTCAAATGACTAGTGGGTTTCTGGGCTCTCAGCCAATCCTCATTCTGTATTCATCACTGGCTCTGAACATCTGTTGGGCTGGGCTGGCCTGACTCCTGCTGGTATCTGCTCTCGCCAAAGAAGATTCCATCCCTTTGAGAACTTTCTTTCGAAGTAGCTGGGCTGAGCTGGGAAATTTCTTGACTCTTGTTATGTGCCCTAGGTATGAAATTGATGCACTCAACTTCAGAAAGGATATTGGATAAATCCTTGCGAAGGAGAGCTTTGTAAGGCTACATGGAAACAGCAATGTGTAGCTCCTTCAAAGAGTTGGCGAATGTGCAATGAGCTGAATATGCTCTTTCGGAACAATATAATTCCAAGTTAAGGCATTTGCAATGTTTTCCTGCTTTCTGATGTTTATATGGCAAGACACAGCTGCAGCATACAACTCAAACTCTAAACAACACAAGGGTGAGCACCAGTTCTGAAGGAGGGTCACTGGACCTGAAACATTAACTTTGCTTTCTCTCCACAGATACTGCCAGACATGTTGAGCTTCTCCAGCAATTTCTACTTTTGTTTCAGATTTCCAGTGTACGCAGTATTTTGGTTTTGTTTTGGCGATCACCTTTGTTTGATTTACTGTTTATTAAATATTGGAACTGTTCAACATTGACACCTTTACATTGTTAGCAGATCATCAATTCAAAGACTTTTTAAAAGAGTTTTAAATTTAATGCAGTAAAGAACAACAGATGCTCATTATAAAAACACAGTCTAAATGGAATTACAGGTTTATGTGGTCTGACATCCCTCAAAGAGCAGCTAAGTCTGCCTTAAAGGTTTGATTGAGCTGATCGCTCTGTAACCATTGTAGTCTATTTCTCTTTGTGTCAAATTGAGTAATGCTTTTGGCATCAAAAAAACCACCTGCAGCTCACACAGAGGGTTTCTCTCTCAAACTAGACCGTGTCACCATTTGGTTTTATTTTGATAAAAGATAAAATGATAAAGGACAAGAGATTCAGGCTACAAGCACCTCCTGTGCTGGGCAAAAAGACAAAATAAAATCAAAAACAGATTTATTGTCTCTTTCTTCAAAACTTGAAAAGGCATTCTCCTCTATAAAGGAAATCTATGACATTGAATGCAGTATGCCCCCAGAATTTGATCAAGCAGCATTGCCCGTGGCATATACTTGAGTTAGTCATTTTCCTTCGCTCTCCAGCTCAAAATGTCATTTTTTTTCAACAACTTCTGGCTGTAAGATTTTTTTTGTCCTATAATAGGTGTTTCCATTAAGTTAAGGGTGATATTTTAATGATAAATTTAGATAACAACCAGTTTTGCCTTGTGTAGGACCCAGTTCTATGTTTCTGCCCTCCTTCAAAACACACATCACAACATAAAGTCATGCTTAGCCTGAACTATTATATTCAAACAAACCATTGATTGGTCAGAGGGAGAATGACAGAAGATTTCAGACTCAAAATGCTAACAGTTTCTCTGTCCAGACCTACTAAGAATTTTCGGCATTTACTGTTTTTATTTCAGTTTCCAACAGCTGCAGTATTTTGTTTTTACGATTATGACAGAGGTCTTCTATTTATCTGATTTGGAGAATTCTGAATCTTGTACTTGGTTACAACTGGATAAAGAAGAAAAGATAAACTTCCATTTGCCTTGAATGACCTTAGAACATTCTGAAGCAGTAAACAACCAAAGATGTACTCTTGAAGTGTAGTCATTGTTGCAATGTAGGATGCACAAAAACCAATTTGCACACAACGCAATCTCATAAACAAGAATAACATCATGATAAAATAATCTGGTTTATTGGTCCAGGTCACCGGGATAACTCCATCAACCTTCATCGAAATTGTGTGATGGAATCTGTTGTATTCACCTGAGAGGATGGAAGAGACCTGTTTCAAAAATAGAAATTGCTGAAGACCTACTTGATCGTTTCATCTCAAAGAATTGTTGCTTTCAAAAAGTATGGTTTTATGGTGACAGCTTCAATGAAATACACAGTTTAGATTTAGCCACATACCTGCACCAATGCAACGTTACAAATGGAGACCCAAAAATAATTCACCTTTATGTTAATGAGCAGTTTAATCCACCAACACAAACTGGCTTTAGATTCTGGTTCTTTCCAAAATGGCTATCAACATGCCCCCAGATACTTAGTAATTTGGTGACTTATTTTCTAGATGAGGTCCACATAGACCCAACGCACCCACCACCCGTCTCACTTTGCAGTAACAGAACTCCACATGGGTTTCACTACTTTGACAGAATCTTGTTGAGTCAAAAGGGGTCTTGTGCGTCAGATGGACAGCCAATGAGAAAATGACTGTCTCTTCAGCAGTAGGATCCCAAATCTAAAGTCAATCATCCATTGATGAGACAACCACAAGATTTTTGCTTGAAGGTATGACTCTGGGGGCATGGTTCAAGTAGAACTACCAGCCAATAAGAGGCTGGTGCCTCTTTCACTTGACAGTGCCACAGAAAAGTCTGGGACTTCTTCTAGAAGAGTTCCAGGATTGTGGAGGACCCAGGAGAAATGGAATTGAGTTATGTGTTGGTTGGTGATAGGGTTTCTGGGTTTGAGAATCACAGGGAGAGGAGGGCTGGGGAACCAGAAGCAAGGACAAGGATTGGCTGTCAGCAGACACCCGTTTGCCCTATGTTCAATTCCTTGATCAGGCCTTTGATTCTTTTGAAAGAGGGAGCCTCTGACCTCAAGTTGGCCTGACAAACACACTTCATGGCAATAAGCCTTCTTCTAGATGCATTAATCCAAGAAGTGGTGGGCTGGGATCTGTAACTGGTCTTTAATTGAATGGGTAGGAAGTTTGATCATTGGCCTTCCTGCCCTGGAGTTCTTTCCAGTGGGGGTGGGAAGATATCAGGGTTTGGGAACACCCCAATCCTCATTAAGTGCTCTTTCTGCTTACAAGCTTGCACTGATGAAAACTCTGCCACAGGAGTCATTTCTTAGCTCTGTAGGGAATTTGCTCAATCTGCGGCATCCTTTTCATCGATATTCAGCAGAAGAATTGTTGACTAGATGATAAAACAGCAAGGCATCACCACATGGTACACTCCTATTTCTTTCATGGGAATTGGCAGTTCCTGGCAAAGTAGGATTTGTTGTCCGTCGGTAACTGCCCTTGAACAGAGAGCCTTACTAAGCAATTTCAACTGTAACACTGTGGATAACGTGGTCAAACCAGGTATGGACAGTGAATTCCCTTCCCAGAGAGATAACTCAACCAAAATCTCAAATGGGCAAGAAACCTGAGGTGCAAATATTTACATTGAGCGACTCTTTGCTCAGGAGCTTTAACAAAAGCATTCCTCACCTAAGTCAGGGCATGTGGTATTTGAGAGAGCATATAATTAAATGATAGAGCAGTGGAGACGGGCAGGTAAAGCAGAAAATAGAATTTATTTTATGTTCGTCATGATGGTATTCTCAACTAAACCAAGAATGATAAAGAGCATACAGCACATAGAGAAGGCATTTTCCCAACTAGTCTAGGACAGTGTTTATGCACCACCATACTCCCATATCAAGTATAAATGTTAACGCTTTCGCCCTCATGTTTGTAACCAGTATCCCCCTAAATACATCCGTACTGTTGGCCTCAACCACTCCCTGTGTTAGTAAGGTTCACATTTTTACCACACCCTGAGGCAAGAAATTCCATATGAAATTTATTAGTAAGCATCTTTTATTTATGATCTTTTGGTTTGGACTCCCCAAAAGATATCTTTTTTACATATGCTCCTTTGTACTCTTAAAGATCTCTGTCGTGTCACTCATCAGCCTTCTCTTTCCTGTTAGTTATAACCTCACAAATCTGGCTTTATCCCAATGATCGGCATGGTGGCTCACTGGTTAGCACTGCTGCTTCACAGTGCCAGGGATCCAGGTTCAATTCCATTCCTGGGTGACTGTCTGTGTGGAGATTGCACATTCTCCCTGTGTTTCCTCCAGGTGCTCTGGTTTCCTCCCACAGTCCAAAGATGTGCAGGCTATATGGATTGGCTATGCTAAATTGCCTGTAGTGTTCAGGGATGTGTAGATTAGGGGGATGGGTCTGGGTGCAATGCTCTGTGGGTTGGTGTGGATTTGTTGGGCCAAAGGGCCTGTTTCCAAACTGTAGAGATTATATGAAAATCATTTCCACCTTTATCTATGCCTTGACATCCTCTTTGTAATACTGAGGATGGAATCAAGCACAGCACTTCTAGGAAAAATGTATAAATCTTCCAGTATGATCTGTTCCTCTTATACACACCTTTGAAGGATCTTCTTTCTACTGGGTCTGCCAAGCAATGTAATTTAGAGCTTTTCTGTTTCATTCCCACTAAATTGAACACTACTCTGTAAATTTAAGAGAAAGTAAGGGCAGGACAGCTGTTTGAATGCATTTATTCATATTTGCAAGGGCTGAGTATGCTAAATTATATTGTGGCTCTGAGGAGATTTGTACGCAAAGGTCACAGAAACAAATGACCTTAACGTTGTAAGAGACTAGTTAGAAATTCCTTTTTTTAATGAGTGCCGATGGCATTTGCACACAGAGCAGAAATTTATCTGCTGATGTCGGTGAAGGTTTGATAGGGAACTAGGCGTTTTATAGTTTCGATCCTTGACTCTATACCAATGAGTGCACGGGATCAATGATTCTGAGGTCAGATATCTCAAGAAATGAAAACTACTACAGGACATGAATACTTACTTGCTACATGGCTTTACTTAAAAGAAAGACATTTGCTTGTTAAACAATTGACAAATAATGTAACTTTCTAATGGAAGGTCTTTTACATAAGATGCGAACATTTGCTGCCATCACGGCGGCTAATTAGACTGAGATGTCTAGTGATTACAGTTCCAATAAGAAACTATTCAGAAGCTATGATACTATAATCCCATTTGTTTACTCTCATGGTCCATCTTAATGCAAGCTAGTTTCTAGAATCAAAATGAACGTCTTCTTTATAAAAGAATAGGATCTGGTACTCTATCAATAGAAGATTGGTCTTTCTGATTAAAGGATCAGGGCATTCCCTTCAATTCCTGTGCCTCCAAGATTTGACTTGAATTATAGGGTGAATACTTTAATCAGTTTCCAATCAGGATATTAAAGAGGGCACTATTTCAGTGTAGCGGTCAGACTCTGGAAGAAGAGAAAACTGACAACATCTCACCCTGGTCTGTAAACTTATAGTCAGAACAACAGGAGATTGCATTGATTCAGCACCTTCAACATAGTAAAATGTGCTATGGTACTACAAAGGTTCATGAGAAATAGAAGCACGAACAGGCCAGTCAACTCCTTGTGTTTGCTCCACCATTCAAAACAATCATGGCTGATCCAATTGTTGCCTTTAATTCACTTTCTTGCCTGCACCCAAAACTCTTGTCTCCCTTGTAAATCAAAAAACTGCCTAACTCAGCCATATTCAACATTCCAGGCTCCACTGCTCTCTGAAGAAGAGAAAAGACACCTCCTCATCTTTGTGTTAAATGGGAGACCGCTTATTTTTGACTGGGTTTCTTTATTTCAGTTTTTTTTCAATCATTCATTTTGTGGCATGTAGGTATCACTGCTGGCCAGCATTTGTTGCCTGTAGCTGCTTGCCCTTGAGAAGGTGGTGGAGATCTGCCTTCTTGAACTGCTGCAGTCCACCTGCTGTTGATTGACCCACAATGTCATTGGAATTCCAGAACTTTAACCCAGTGACAGTGAAGGAACGATGATATATTTCCAAGTCAGGATAGTGAGTGGCTTGAAGGGGATCTTGAAGGTGGCGGTATTCCCAAATATCTGCTGCCCTTGTCCTACTAGATGGCAGTGCTTGTGGGTTTGGAAGGTACTGTCTGAGGATCTTTGGTGAATTTCTGCACTGCAGCCTAGAAGCACCCATCTTAAGTATTGAAACAGGATGTGTCTCAGGGATCTTACCTTGCTTTCTTGGTGATTACTCGCTGTGCGCTTACATGGATGATCACTGCACTTCTGCCTCGCCTTGCCTTCTTAAGCATTGCTGCCTCATTCAGAACTTACAGACTCACTTCTTCTTGCCTTGTCTTTTAACACAGATATAAGGACAGGCAGCCTGTTACTTTTGCCAGCAGTGATCAGTCAAGGGGGCTGACATGTAGCTGTAGAGCACAGTGCAGCATCAATGTCACACTGACACCATGTGCCAGCAGCTTATGTGGCAAACACACTCTATGTGCTTCAACCAAGTCACCGTCTCGTAAAGTCGAAGGGAAGTAGTCCTCAATCAAGTCCAGGGAGTCCCCTGTTGTAAGTCAGGGGATGTCTCCACAGTCAGTCAAGTTCAATCTCAGTCCATGGGCTTGGCTGCAGTCAATTGGTCACTTGGAGTTACAAGTTCCATAATGATATGGTGTGGGGAATAGGGTCAGCACATCGATTGCAACCAAGCCAGAGATTAGTGGTTAATCAACTGGGGAGCTGTGCAGATTTCACCTGGGGGCTGGTCAGTCACCAGTCCAGGCTCTCCTTCCATGCCAGTCAGGGGGTTGTCAATGGTATCACTACCTCAGCTTTGATGGGGTACAGTGTACAATGCTGTTTGACATTACTAAGCTGGGGTTCAGGGGTTTAAGTGGGATGACGAAGACTCAAATAAAATAGTTGGGTGGGAATGTGAGGAAGCTCAAACTTGATAGGGTTGATAGGGTGTGCAAGGCAGAAAGGAACGTGAAGATCTGGTGGGAGATCATCTAGATTGAGAGGCTGAGCCTATAAGCCACTCTGTGAAATCCCTTGCGCTGCTTTCCAACCCCATTCAAATCACAAATGTGCATTGGTAATGAAAAATGGTTTCCACCTCACCTGGAGTGAGCAGAGTAAATATTGTTTCCGTCTGAGGGAATAGCTTGGCTTGTGAATGATATGAGGTCTATCAAAAGGTAACTGCAGCCATCGGAATATTCCATTCCAGCCAGAGGGACCCAAATCATTCCAGCATGCTGTGTTCTGCACAACTGGAGCAAACAAACAGGACAGGTGATGGATCCTGAAGAATTGGGTGAGGGACAGCTGTCTTCTGAGGAAGGAGACAGGGGAAGTATCTCTTTCATCACGATAAAGTGGTGCAGCATTGGGTGCAACAAGCCAGACAGGATGTAAATGACAATGGCTTCCAATCGATCTGACTCTGTGAAGTCATCGTCATTGGCATAGAGGTTTATAAAATCACGAGGGTCTTGGATATGGTGAATAGCCAAGGTCTTTTTCTCAGCATAGGAGAATCTAAATCTAGAGGGCATAGGTTTAAGACAACAGGGGAAAGATTTAAAAGGGACCTAAGGCTCAACCTTTTCACACAGAGGGTGGTATAGAATGAGCTGCCAGAGGAAGTGGTGGAGGCTGATACAATTACAGCATTTAAAATGCATTTGGAGCGGTATATGAATTGGAAGGATTTAGAAGAATATAGGCCAAACGCTGTCAAATGGAACTGGATTAATTCAGGATATCTGGTTGGCACGGACAAGTTGGACTGAAGGGTCTGTTTACATGCTGTATAACTCTATGACTCACTGACTATAAATTTGTTAATGCTCAAAAAGCAAGCAGCCTCTGTTTAGACCCAGAAGTGAATGCAGCCTGTTTGCTTGTTGTTTCTTTGCTTTTCCTGTTGTATAGAAGCTAGCTTTAACAACTGTTTGTAAGCTTTACAATGTGTGATGCTCCAACATTACACAATGACAACTTGGTATGCTACCACGGGCATTAGAGAAAGATTAGTGGCACTAAAGACAGGTATCTCCAATAGCTTCATTCCTGTAGCTGCAGCTGCAATGACAGTCAATCAGACAGGTGATGATTGAAAGTGCCAACATATTGATGATGTGATATTATATTTACAATGAAGTGCCACCAATGTGCTCTCAGAAGCTTTTCTTTTTTGTTTCTACGTTCACTATGTGAAGGCTATTCTTGGCTGGTAGCATTTGACCTGATGCAAACCTGGGTTTCAAAATATGATATCACAGTGGGAAAGCCAGAAGATCTTAGCTGCTACAAGCACCTCTGTTGTGGATGAGGCCCGATGCATACATAACATGGTGAGGAGTAGATAATCTATGAGGCAACTCACTAGAACTCATAGAAAGAAACCCTCTGTGAAGCGCCTTGAAATTGACACTTAGCCTGGTTTTGGGAAAATTCAGCCCATTAGCTTCAGTTTTCCTAATGTTTGCTTGGAAGAAATTTTTGCTCATCCACTACTGGATACTGCATAACTCACTGACAATTTAGAGAGAGTGGTAGAGTTGAGAAAGATGGTGGTGAGGTGGATCTGGATGTCATCCATGTACATGTGGAAACTGACACTGTGGGCTGAATTTTCTATTGCCTTGAGTAATGTTCCCTGTAAGCTGCTGATGTGCTGACACGTTAACTTCCAGCTGTGGAAGTCATTGTCTCACACTGACCCTGGGAGTCTGCATAGTGACGAAACAAATTGCAGGGAACATAGGTTCATAATGACAAGAACTTTTTGCAGATATGGCAAAAATGGAAAAACTCTGGTTCTCAACATATAGAAAACAAATTCTAATCTTCCCCTGAGGGTTTAAGTAGTGAGTTCTGAATCTCACTTATGAATTATTTTCATGCCCTTGATTCTTATTATTAGCCCATCTCATTTCTCTGCAGCTCCTAAGTCTTCCCTTCAACCTAAGAAATTAGATGGTGCCAATTTCCGACATAAAAGTCAGAGCAGTTGCTTGGTGGCAGCAGATCTCCATTTCCTTCTCCAGGCCTTCGGACAACTTGGTCTTCATCACCATTTCCCTGTATGTTTCAAGGAAACTGTGCTCTTCCATTCAATAGCCATGCAAATCATCATCACCAAATCACCAGCCTCAAAAGTAAAGGCAAAGAACAGTAGATGATGGAAATCTGAAATATAAAAAGAAAATGCTGGAGAAACTCAGTGCGGAAGAATTCTGATGAAGGGTCACTGGACTCAAAACATTAACTCTGCTTTTCTCTCTCTACAGATGCTGCCGGACCTGCTGAGTTTCTTCAGCAATTTTGTTTTTCCATCAGCTTCAACACATCATCAAGGCTACTTTTGGACTAACTCACACCACTTCAGCCCTTCAGGACTTTATTTTTGAGCTCAGGGACTCTAATGAATTGCAATGCTTCTTCTGGGTAACTTGGCACACAGCGCCATACGCGTCTTATGCATCTACACATGAAGTATTTCATGGCTCATAGCTTACTTTCTTAGTCCAATTCACTTTGTGCTGACTCGGAGGTTGCTTTTTAGCAGAGAGGAAAAGGTGAGCAGTTTTTTGTGGCTCAGGGAGCTGAATATTATGGGGATACATATGTTGCTTTACAGCACCATGCTACATCAATGTCACACTGACAGTATGTACCAGCAGCTTACATGCAAACACACTGCACACGATTCAATCAAATGGCCATGTTGAATGTCAAAGGGGACCAATCCATAGTGGAGTGAAGGGAGCTCATGGCCAGTCAGGAGCTGTCACCGCAGTTAGTCAAGGGACAAGTCCAATCTCAGTCCAGGGAGATGGCTACAATCAGCAAGTGCATGATCTGACCAGAGTCCATGGATCAGTATCCTTGCAGTAGGGAGATTGGGTCAAAGTCAGTGCTGCAGGTCACGTGCCACTAGTCTGGTGGTTACAGGTCTGTCACTCATTGTGCTTTGGGAGCAGGCTATCTGGGAGCTGGGGCATACTCAGTTATGGCTGTTCTCCGACATCAATTGGGGTTGGGTGTGGGTGGTGGGCGCAGCTAGTCCTGAAAATTTTAGTATTAATGATCATTGGACCTGTCACAGAGCAGCAGTCTGTGGAATCTAAGGATTGTGGCAGCTCAAGTGTGCTGTTATGTTCATTGGATTGTAGACCATTGACTTTATTCCTGCACTGCTGGGTATCCTGCTTCAGGACACATCCCTGTATTGTAATCTTAAGGTAAAAGGCATAATTTTAAGATGAAGGGCAGAAGGTTTAGGGGAGACTTGAAGAAAACATTTTCACTCAAAGGGTGTTGGGAATCTAGAATGCACTGCCTGGTAGGGTAGTTGAGGTAGGAAACTTCACAACCTTTAAAAAGTACTTGAGTGAGCACTTAAAATGTCATAACTTTCAAGGTTATGGGCGAAGCGTTAGAAAGTAGGATTAGTGTAGAAAGGTCAGCACAGACATGATAGGCTGAAGGGTCTCTTCTATGCGGTATGACCTAGGACTCAGGCTGCAATTTGGAATCAGGCTGGATTAATCTGTTGATATGGCCTCTTGTGGGGATAAAGGACTGCTCTCCTCTTGATGACCCCATATACCAAGACCTTCACGCCCCTATCCACTAAGCAGGGTGAGAGCTTTCCTTTCCTATGTTTTCTTCCTTTGCTGATAATAATCAAGTACACAGTGTGAGGGCCAGTTCCTGGCTTGTAGCAACTGAAATGAAGTATAGCTGGGCTTTAAATATGGTGTAATAGTGCCATTAATGCCACATTGCCCCAGTAATGGTGAACTCTTGCGGCTGTATGATCCCCTGAGAAATGTACCAAAGGGCCTGGTTGCCTGGTAACTTAAGGTGAAAAGTAGAAAATTGCATGCGAATCACCATGAATTTCACTCCAAAACTCTTTAATTGAAAATGGGAAAATTATCCCCTGGGATTTTAGATGGTGTTGCTAAGGGAAAATATGACAATGGGAAATAAGAGGGGTCAAGGATAAATTCTTTTGGGTTGCCAGGTAAGGGCGTGAGGACAGGATAAAAAGCCATTAATGGTGATTCTTTGGCTAAGACTGGATACATAAGACATCAGTCAACTACATTCCATCCAGCTGGACGATTGTAAAGAAGACTTGAAGGAGATAGTCTAATCAAAAGCTACATGCAGGTTGAAATGGACAAAGGCAAAAGAATATATTTGCCAGATGCTATTTCTGACTTGAGGAGAACCCAAGTCATTAAGTTGGCCAGGGTTTCAATTCATTATCTTATCCAAACTCTCTACACTTTTGGCAATCCAACTCTCTCCCTGTTGCATTTTGTGTTCAGGCCATGGGTTTTGAAATTCTCAATCCTGATCTCAAATTTCTCCAAAGACTCACAATCCTCTGAGTGAATATTTTTGCCTCATTCTATTTTAAATGGTAGCCTCTAATTTTCAAACAGTTCTTGAATCATCCACGAGGGGAAACATCCCATCCATATCTATAAATAAAATAAAGAACAGCGGATGCTGGAAATCTGGAACAACAATGGAAATTGCTGGTGAAACTCAGCAGATCTGGTAGCTGTGGGAAGAAATAAGAGTTAATGTTTTGAGTCCAGTAACTCTGCTTGAGAACCGATGAACCAGTTCTGATGAAGAGTTACCAGACTTGAAACATTAGCTCTGCTTTCTATCATTTCCCAGTCTGTCAAGACCTCTCAGGATCTTTTGAGTGTCAATCAAGTTGCCTTATTTTCCTAAACCCCAATGATTATAAGCCTAGCCTGTTCAACCCTTCCTCATAAGATAACCTGTCCATTTTAGGTATTAGTCCAGTAAAGCTTCCCTGAACTGCTTTCAACTCACTTACATCCTTCCACAAATAAAGTGACCAGTAATGTATACAGTATCCAGATGTGGCCTTGCCAGTGCCCTAGATAAATGAACAGGCATAACCTCCCTACTTTTGTATTCAATTCCTCCCACAATAAATAATACCATTCTATCTGTTGTCCTAAATATTGGCTGTACCTGTGCACTAACCTTTTCTGATTCATGCATTGGGACAACCAGATCCCTCTGCATCTCCGTGCTCTGCAATCTCTTTCAGTATTTAGATAATGTGCTTCTTTTTTATTCTTCTTGTCAGATGGCCAATTCCACATTTCTCGTATTACATTGTATTTTCCAGATCTTTGCCCATATAGTTAACCTATCGATATCATTTAGTTGCCTCCTAATGACCTCTTGACAACTTACTTTCCTACCTATCGTTCTGTCATCAGAAAACTTGGTAACAATACCTCCATCCTTACATCCAAATACGTGGGATGAATTGTAAAATGTAAAGGACCAAGCACTGATCCATGTGGCACGCAATTCATAAAACTTTGCAAATCTGATAGACGCATTTATACCTACTCTCTGCTTCCTGTTAGCCAGTCAATGAGTATCCATGCTAATATGATACACCTTCACCACGAACCTTTAAGGTCCACAATAACTCTTGATGTGGTACTCTATCAAATGTCTTCTGAAAATCTAAGTATAATATATTTACTGGTTTCCCTATACGAATAGTATATGTTGCTTCCTCCAAGAACTCAATAGATTGGCAAAACCAATTTGACTTTGTTTAATTATTGCCTCCAAGTGCTCTGCTATAACCTCTTTTATAATAGCCTCTAACAATTTCCCTATGATGGATCTAAAGCTAACTGCCCTATAGTTTCCAGTTTTCCTCATTTTTTGAATAAAGGAGTTATATTTACATCTTCCAGGCTAATAGGACCTTTCCTGAATCAAAGGAGTTTTGGAAAATTAAAACCATAACATCAACTATCTCACTAGTCATTTATTTTAAGACCATAAGATGAAATCGATGAGGACCCAGGCACTTGTCAGCCTGCAGCTCCAACAATTTACTCAGAATCACTTCCTCGGTTATTGTCATTTTTCTGAGCTCCTCATCTCCTTCCATTTCTATTTGCAGCTGCTTCTGGCATATTACTTGCATCCTCTACAGCACAGATTGGTAGAAAATACCTGTTCAATTTGTCTGCTATCTCCTTATTTTCCATTATTGATGCTTCAGGCTCGCCTCCAATATAAAAAAACCACGTTATTGAATTTTTTTTCAAAATAGTTACATGCCACGCGAGGCAGCTTTAGGAGCTTTGGGAAGGGTGAAGGAGGTATGTTTATTGAACAGGAGGATGCCACCTACTCACCTCACCCTTATTAAGTTTACGGCAGGAAGAATGAGAGTGACCTTGTTACCCAGAGGCCAATTGAGGCCTTCAAGTTGCCTTGCACAGAAATGCCCAGCAAGCCATTTTGGCTTAGGCTGCCAACTAATGAGATGAGGATTGTGCGCAGCTCATTCTTGAGTCCAGTCGAGAGACCTAGTATTACTTCCTCACTTTTGCTTGTGACTTCCAACTGCCAACGCTCTCCTCAATCTGGGCATCCTGTGGTGAGTCTCAAGGCAGGCCTATGTGTTACACTGGTGGTGATAACCTGTTGCACTGCCAGTTCTGGGGATTTTCCAGCCTCTGAATGGCCAACAGCTCTCAGGGCTGGGGCTGTGATTTCTCACCTACTGGGGGTGGGGCCAGGGGTTGGTTGTGCGGGAGGCTCAATGCTGTCCAGCTAAGTGCCTGATTATCTGCTAATTGGGCAGCTTGGGCTGACAAGTGGCAAGTAACTTTTGTGCCTACAAATGCCATCTCCATCTCCAACAGAGGAGAATCTAACCATAATACTGTGGCTACTGGAGCAGGTCAGAGGCTAGGAATCTTGCAGCGAGTAACTCACCTCCTGATTTCCCAAAGCTTATCCACAAGGCACAAGTCAGGAATGTGATGGAATATTCACCACTTGTCTGGATGTGTACAGCTCCAGCAACACCCAAGAAGCTTGACATCATCCAGGGCAAAGCACTCTGATTGGCACCACAACTACAAATATTTGCTCCCCCTACCACTGACACTCAGCAGCAGCAGTGTGTACCATCACCAAGGTGCATTGCACAAATTCACCAAGGCTCCATATACATTATCTGTCAAACCCACAACCACTACCAACTAGATGGATAAAGGCAACTGACAGATACAGAACACTATCAGCTGCAAGTTTCCCTTCAAGCCCATCTGTGGGAGATGGTGCACACAGACACACACACAGTGAATGAATATTAGTCATCTGCATCCACCATGCTAGCTGTAATCAATATTTGTGTTTCATGTTCATGAAAAGAGATGATGATTGTTTTCCCATTTATGGTGTTAAATCTATTTAATTGAACTCTGGAAACTATTGGGCATATATGTTTCATGGTCTTTCAAAGTGGCCGACAGCCAAGATGGATTTGATCAGAAAATGCTGCAATCATTATTCAAAGTTAATTTACAACAAAAATATTATTGCCATTATTGTCATCTCTCTTTGCAGTCTTACCTTTTGCATCTCTGAACCGAATAAATAACAGGAAATCAGTAACCAAGGGAGCAGCCTTGAGATAGTAAGCAAAGTAACCAAAGGTGGTGCAAGAAGGCAGATCACCAACATCCTCTCAAGGGCAACTAGGGATGGGCAATAAATGTTGGCTCAGCCAGCAACACCCATATCACATGTCTGAATAAAACAGGGACAAAATTGTACTGATATGTTCTAATCCAGAAAACAGTCTGAAGAAATAGATTCAATAGTAAACTCAAAAAGTGAATTGGATAAGTACTTGAAATAGAAACTTTTGCAGGTTTGTGGGGAAAAAGCAGGGGGAGTGGAGATAATTTGATTGCTTTTACTGCAAGCTAGTATAGCTATGACAGGCTGAGTGGCTTCTTCCTTCATTTTGTAACTCTGTACATTTAACTGATTACCCTCAATTATACTCAAACCAGCATACTGTATGGATTCAGACACTGCAGCAGAAAAGAAGTTTTAAAAAAAGAAATATTTGCTTTGAAGATTTTTGACATTTCCCTAGTTGACAGATTGAGTGAAACCAACATGGTTTTTGATTAGAGAAGTGGCAGGTACAAAGGGAGAGGAGTATAAAGCAGTTGGACAGAGAGGCAGCTGAACCACAACTGATTTATGAGCATTTATCCAATGTTGAATTTCTCGGCCTTCTTGCTGCATGGCCACAATAATTCGAAACAAAGTTTCCATTCCAAGTTTGCGCATGATTATCCCCTGTTACCTAGTCTAATCCACCACAAAACAAATTAAATTCTCACCAAATTGACTTGAAATCAATAGTTTCATTTAAGAATTGTGAGGCTTAATAAAAGACAAAAATATAGCAACTGGTCTTACCAATTTAAAAAGAAAATAAATCATTGCCTTTAGAAAAACAAATCTAACATTCACGTCGACCACATATTGTCCAGTGGGTAATAGTTGTCAAATGGTCGAATGGCTTGTGACTTCCCTCACCAATTACCACAGGCCCCTTTAATTTAGCATTTTCAATACAGGTACACAGTTATTGCTGTTATAAGAAATGCTACATTTTGTTCAAGAGTGATACTTTTATTAACAATTAATGCAGGATTGGGTGTTTGAACGCCAGAGCCCCTTGCCTACCTGAATTGAGAATTGCATTTTCAAATTAATTGAGATCTGAAAAGAGAAAGAAAGTGAAAAGTAAAATAAAATATTTCTAAATGAATCATACAATATTTCATTTTGGATATCTACAGAACCAGTGTTTCTTTTTGTTTTGTTTTACTAGAGAGTTCCCAACAGAAAGACCTACTGGATTTGATTTACAAATAGCATTGCTATCACTTATTCATGTTCTGCAGGAGGTTTTAACAGTGACCTTGCACTTATATCAAGCCTTTAATGTGGTAAGTCATTCTAAGGCACTTCCCAGGCATGTTTTCAAACAAAATTTGACCTGGAGTTACATAAGTCACTGAGCACAGGTGACAGAACTTTTGGTCAAGGATAACAAGCTGTGGGGCTGGATGAACACAGCAGGCCAAGCAGCATCACAGGAACAGGAAAGCTTGACGTTTCGGGCCTAGACCCTTCATCAGAAATGGGGGAGGGGAAGAGGGTTCTGAAATAAATAGGGAGGGGGGAGGCGGATAGAGGATGGATAGAGGAGAAGATAGGTGGAGAGGAGGCAGACAAGTCGAAGAGGCGGGGATGGAGCCAGTAAAGGTGAGTGTCGG